>OX328013.1:2417500-2647500 GCA_946811545.1 Netelia fuscicornis
ATATATTTGTTTATTTTATCAAACTCCCGTCGTCTTTACCGCCAACAATTAATCAAAACCAAAAAACAAATTTTAAAAAAAACAAACAAAGATAAATGAAAGAATTGTTAGGAAGAAAAAAAATGGTCGAATCGACACGGAACGTCCCATATAGGAATGCGCGCCCGAGTAGTAATAGTACACGTAGTAAGTAATTGCGGCGTCGAGAAAGAACGAGCGAGACAGAGACGGAGAGAGAGAAAAAAAAGAAAAGAAAAAAAATAAATAAGAAAAAAAAAAAAGAAAGAACGTACGGTCGAGAGATGCATCGGAGTGCAATGTTTCCATAGCCTCGAGGACGCGGCACGTGTGCCGATAGTGCCGTGTCGTCGAGCCTATTACTTTCTCGCCGGTAGCGACGTATAATTTGACGTACGTAAACTATACGAGTCCGCTAAATCCTGTATCTCTTCGTTCGTTTTTCTTTTAAATTTTTTTTTTTTTTTTTCATTGTTTTCTTCTTATTCTTCTCCTTTTATTTTTTTTTATCGTCTCTTCTTCCTTCCTATATTTTTTTATTCACGCTCGTCTCGCTAAATAACGTCGAGCTACTCGTTTAATAACGATAATTAACGTCGTTACGAAATGTTTAACATCCGTTAAAGATCGTTTTTCCAACTTAGATAAAAATAGGCGCACGCGCGCGCTTATTTTTATTGGATTATTTTCAACAATATTTTTGTCCCGGAATCGAGGCGATCATTATTATTTATATCTCAATCGCTGATTACTCTCGCTGTTCTTTTTTTATTTTGTCGCGACGAAATTTTAATGTTGTAGAAATAATGGAAACATCGTTGGAAATGATTAACGAATAAAAATGATTTTATGCAAGATTGATTAATAAATGAATTTAATTAATTAATAAAAATAATTTTCCGATTGTTGATTTTTTTCTTCGACGAGATTTTAACAACGTGAACAAAATTTGCAAGTTTTCTAACGTTTATGAGAACTTAATGACGAAATCGTGAAACTAATGAACAGAGAAATAATGATTTTACGTAAGATTAATTCATAAGTGAAATTATTTAATTGAAAAATTGGTGATTCAATTGTGAATTTTCGATTCGAGAGAGATTGTTCGTCGTCGCGACGATTATTATTTTTGTTTTTTCATAATTGTAATTGGAAATGATTAACAAATAAAAATGATTTTATGCAAGATTGATTAATAAATGAATTTAATTAATTAATAAAAACAATTCTCCGATTGTTGATTTTTTCTTCTACGAGATTTTAACAACGTGAACAAAATTTGCAATTTTTCTAACGTTTATGAGAACATAATGGATAAATTGTTGAACTAATGAACAGAGAAATAATGATTTTACGTAAGATTAATTCATAAGTGAAATTAATTAATTGAAAAATTGATGATACGATTGTGAATTTTCGATTCGAGAAGAGATTGCTCGTCGTCGCGACGATTATGATTTTTGTTTTTTTTGTAGCGTCGACGTCAAAACGGAGACCTTGGAATCCGAGATAGGAAATTGACCCAGAAAAGAAAGAGCCGATCGACTTTATCGATCGACAAAAATTGTTATCTTCGAGACACTCGAAAAGAAAAAAAAAAAAAAAAAAAAAAAAATGCGTCTTTCGCGAGTAATACGAGCTTCTCCGTTGCTCGATAAAGATATCGCACGTTCGAGGATCGTTCTCCCCCTTGGTATAAAAACCAATAGGCAAAACCCGGACGAGCTTAGTCGAGTTAGCGTACGTCGGGCACGCGCGCTGCTCTCGATCTCTCACAGACTCCCATATATATAAATGCCAGCGGTCCGGTCATAGTGAGCTATGATACACGTATGTATATAGCACGAAGACCGTGGAGATAACGGGCTTTCGTGTCGTCGGAAACGGAAACGTCGGCGAGGCCAGCGCAACATCGAGTTACGTCAATTATAATAGCTGGCAATTGGATCTCCCGCTCCTCTCTCTCTCTTTCTCTCTGTCTGTCTGCATCTCTCTCTTGTTTCGCTTATTCTCATATATATATATATAATTATATAATAAATATTCTGAAAAATAATAATTAATTTCAATAACTTCATCAGAAAGGATTAAAAGTATTACAAACAGTTATTATATTAAATAATTCATTCATCGATATAATAATGTAATTATAGTGGTATTGTAATATTACAGTAACTAATTTATACTATTATATCATATTATTATACTTTAATATCATTATATTATATTATTATATTAATATATCAGTATATTAGTATAGTATTATATTAATATATTAATATATCAGTATATTATTATATCATTCTATTGTTATATTATTATATTAATATATCAGTATATTATTATATTATTATACCAGTATATTATATTATTATATTATTATATTAATATATCAGTATATTATTATATTATTATGTTAATATGTCAGTATGTTATTATATTATTATATTAGTATATCAATATATCAGTATATTATTATATTATTATACCAGTCTATTATATTAATATATTATTATATTAATATAGCAGTATATTATTATATTATTATGTTAATATATCAGTATATTATTATATTATATTATTATGTTAATATATCAGTATATTATTATATTATAATATTATAGCAGTATATTATTATATCATTATATCACTATATTATTATATTATATTAGTTAATTAATTAATATAATAACACTATTAATACTTCTAATTCTTTCTGATCAAATGATTGAAAATAATAATTATTTTATATTAATTAAATAATTAATTGATATTAGTGTAATAATAGAGGCGATTTAATTTTCATTACGAAAGAAATAAGAGAATACGTTCGTTGGGGAGGATATAAATTTTCATTACGTCGTAACGAATATTTTCATACGTTTTTTTTTTCTTGGATATAGCAATTAATGTTTACTCGAGGATGATATATGTAGATTGAGTTTTTTCCACTCACCCGGCTTTCTGCGAGAGCTCCAGAGCACAGGAGGATGCGCGGGGGCGGCAGCGGCGGCGGCGGCAGCAGCAGCGACAACGGGGTTACCAGCAGAGGCAGCCAGCTTGACTGCGTTCCGCGAACCTGATCGAAACGACCATCGAGAAAATATTATGACGATCAAATATAAACAGTGAAGAAACGAAAGGGAATTAATAATATTGTAAAAGAACAAAAAAAGAAAAAGAAAGAGAGAGAAAAAGAAAAGAGACGGAGAAGGAAAGAAAGGCGAGAGGCATGAATAATTAATCGATCGATTATCGTTATTCGATACGTCAGGGACCATTATCGGATACGAATGATATATATACTCGTTCCATTGTATTATAATTTTTTCATGCGAAAAATTAAACGAGCTGCCTGACCAATCGTCCAAGCTGGTTCAAGCGTCGGTTTGTGTCTGAACGAAGCAATGCACGTATTTCTAATATTTTATTAAATATTTAATAATTTTAACAATCTGGAGAAAATGGAAAACTGACTGAACAACAAATTTTTTTTATTTATTTTGTAATTTGGTTTACGTCGATTTATTTTGTAATTGGGTTTACGTCGATAAACTTTGAAAGGGAAATTATTTCATTAAATTTATGAATTTCATTTCTATTTTTATAATATTTCATAATTTTAACGATCTGGAGAAGATCGCAAATGGGGTGAAAAAAAAAATTTTGTTTTAGGTATTTATTTTGTATTTTTTCAATAATTTTACTCAAAATTAATAAAAGTTTACATTTGGAATTGAATCCAATGGGTTTACGTCGATAAACTTTGAAAGGGAAATTATTTCATTAAATTTATGAAATTCATTTCTACTTTTTTAATATTTAATAATTTTTATAATCTGGAGAAAATCATAAGCTAACTGAAAAAAAAATTTATTTGTTTTGTGATTTTTCAATAATTTTTCTCAAAATTAATAAAAGTTTGGATTTGGGTTTGAGTTTGAACCCAAGAGGCTTACACATCGATAACCTTTAAAGGGAAAATTATATCATTAAATTTACAAAATTCATTTCTATTTTATCAAATTTGCAGAAATTATTAAAGCTCGATATAAAAAAAAAATTATTTATTTTCGGAATTTTTTAATAGTTCGTAGTTACGAGTAAGTTTCCAAGGAAAATTAGGGAAGGAGAAGTAACGCGGCTTATTTCGTTACCAAACGATTATTATAATAATATGTAAATCCCTGTGGTCCTGCGGTAAGGACGACGCAATGAACGAGACGACTAGCCAGCAGAACTCGTGGACGTCATTCCGGCGGTCTAACCGTACGCACACGTACGCGTACAAATTTATACGAGTTTCTCGACGACACTCGACCAAATCAAAAATAAATACATCGACCAAAAACCTAGAAAAAATCACATCGTACCAAAAAATCTCTCCCGCAAAATAAAAAAAAAAAAAGATAAAGAAAATCTAATCCAAAAGACGACCCATCGATAATTCCTCAACCTACAAGTCGCTCGAAGGACACATTTTTTATTTCCCCAAAATTTAAAAACCACCACCATTTACAAAAATGCAAGAATTTCTTTGTTCTTTTTGTTTTAAATTTGTCAAGTTGAATTTTGAGTTCGTCGAACTTGCGTTGAACGACCCGTATATATTTATATATATCGCGTGTCAAGCCGTGTGTGGCACACACGTTGATCCCCCCCACCCCTCTCGCTCTCAGTCAACGAGAGAAGAGTGCAACGACGGCACGCGACCCGCTGCTCGAGCAGCATCCCCTGATTTATATATATATAATTGATATAATAATATTAATATTATATAATACAATCTTATATTATGTTATATTATATTATATTGTATTATATTATATTATATTATAATATAATAATATTATATCATATTATATTATATCATATTATATCATATAATATTATAATATAATAATATTATATCATATAATATTATAATATAATAATATTATATCATATTATATCATATAATATTATAATATAATAATATTATATCATATTATATCATATAGTATTATATCATATTATATCATATAATATTGTATCATATTATATCATATAATATTATATCATATTGTATCATATTATATCATATAATATTATATCATATTATATCATATAATATTATAATATAATAATATTATATCATATTATATAATATTATATCATATAATATCATATAATATTATATCATATAATATAATATATAATATGATATAATATACTAATATTATATTATATTATATTTATTATTATAATATATTATATATTATATACAATATATTAATATTATAATATAATATAATAATATTGTATTACCTATACTAATATTACAATATAATAATATTATTATATTATTTTATATTATAATATAATATTAATATTATATTACATTATAATATTATATATATAATATGGGTGTGCACACGCATTCTAGACTATATATACAGCTGACCGATGTTCCGAGAGGACGACCGAGCCGATGTGCATGCCATGACGGTAAAAAGCTTATCGAGTATTACGGACGGTGAGGCACACACGAGTGCTTACGCGCGACAGGAATCTACGAAAACTCACCACGCCAGATGTTTTCCATCTCTCAGCGTGAGCGCAGGCCCCCCTACTCCTCCTTATTCCATCTCGTGCTTTTTTTTTCTTCTTCTTCGTCGCATTCGTGCGACGAGCGTAAGTAAAAAAATTCAACCCACGGTGGACGAGAGAAAATTCGTCATGTTTCTCAAACTTAACGTAATCCAAATTTTCATTCAATTTTTTATTTTCTTTTTTGAAGAAAACTTTGAAAATTATTTTCTTTTTTTTTCCAATTCTCGATGAAAATCGATGACAAGGGAATTGTTTTTTCAATCGAGGAGAGATTTTTAATGATTTTGTGTAAAATTGATAATTAGGAAATTGTTTTTTTCTTTGGATTTTAATGTACGACAAGCCGATCGTATTTTCCGTTATGTAATGCAAGAAGAGTGCTATCAGGTCCGATTCTGCGGTCTTTTCGCGATCAATATTACACAGACGCTCACCTCGATGACGTAAACTCGTGGGCGTGCCAAAAGCAAATCTATTATTACAGTTGTACGTTACGTTCTTTCAATTTTCAATTTTCGTATCATTAATTTTGTTATCACAAAGCGAGACAACGTCAATGGAAAATTTCGCACTCGTACTCGCGAATTTCGTTGCAGACACACAAGGACGACGAAAACAAACCCAATTTACAAATTTACCAATGTTTTTTTTTTTTTTTTATTCAAACGTAAAACTCGTTAATTAAAACGTAAAAAACGTTAAAATTTCCATAATCAATACACATCGTGTCATTAAACGATTAAAAAATTCTCGATTCACAAATTTTCATTCCGAAAAAATGATTTTCACTCTACGCGCAGATAAGGAAAATAGGACGCGGTTATCATCGTCGATAGTGATATGGATAAATAAGGGCTTAACCCAAACGATAAAAACTCCCCCCCCCCCCCCCCCGCCAAAAAAAAGAAACGAAAAAAAAAGTTAAAAATCATTTCTAAAATTCAAAAATTCAATTCGAACGACAAAGCGCTCTCGTAATGAAAACAATGCTCGTACAAAAGATAAATAGTTCGTTCGTTGCGCTCTCATGCCACGGACAACATTTTTTTTCCAATACCAATAAAGGTATTATCGTGTCGCGTGAGGTTGGCCAACTATGAAGATAAACGATGGCCCTGAGAATTCGTACGTCCAGCTTGAAGATTTTTATTACCCATCGATATCTATATATGCACCGTATACACAAAGGAGATATCTCACCCTCCCTTCCACTCCAACTCCATCCCTCGCGCTCATAAATCGAGAAAACGTCGTATCGATAAAAAAAAAAAAAACAAAATTGTCTCATCGCAATTTCCGTGATTGCACGCTCGATTATCCGTGGAAAGATGTCTCGTGTTCAGGCGTGTATTCGTACGAAAAGCAGACAGGGATAGGGACAAGATTACACTCGATGGCAAATCATTGTCGACGTTTCGTTCAAATATTTATCGTACACACAGACACATATATATGTATATATATATTTTTTTCCATATAGTCGATGAAGACCGCGATACGGTAACGAGGATGACGAGCGAAGAAAAAAGACAATGTTGGAGAGAGAGAGAGAGAGAAAATAACGTAGAGAGATACAATGTGACGAATGGAGTCGTAATACGTTAGGCGAGATAACGATCTCGCGATCTCTCCGGCGTTCCGTGTAAGCGGACGAGTGATAAGCCTCTCTACCCGCTTTAGCTTTTTGTATACACGCAGATATTTGTTTGTGTGTGTGTGTGTGTGTGTCTGTGGGTGTGTGTATGCCTGCGAAACATAAGTACCGCGACTGACGATCGCCAGTACGCAGTCACCCACACACAGAAGCGTGATGACTTTGTTTATCCCTCGGCTATATATAATATCGTACTACGCTTATATAGCTGATATAAATATGTAACCTACTACTGTGTAGTACACGATCGGCGGACCCGGCGAGTGGTATAGCGCGAGTTACGTAAGATACGAGGATTCGGCGCAGATTCCGACGGGAAAAAGCCGACCAACGATAACCCCCCTCGGCTCGACCCGAGTTTATGCGCGTACATGCAGAGTATTGGGGTATTATGTGAATACGGAATGTATTTAGAAAGTTGACGATGGCACGAGCAAAACGGTTTTTTTAGAATTGCTCTGCGATGAAAATTGACCCAGATATTAATTCGCAAAGTTGGAGAAGTTTGAAAGGTAACCTAACAAATGCGATGGGACGACCTGTCGATAAACACCGGGGTCGCGGGATCGAGTCCCACTCCGGACATTTTTTTTATTTTTACAGATTCTTACTTTTTCTTGTAAATCTTGATCTTAATTAGGAATAAACGAATGACGAGTCGATGCGATAAAACAAAATTATTTTTATCATCGCTCAAACGCAATAGACTCGATGACTTTGTTTAATCCTGGAAACTTCGCGAATTAATATCTCGGTCAATTTTCATCGCAGAACAATTTCAAAAAAACCATTTTGCTCGTATCGATGCCAACTATTTAAATATTGCCCATATCCATATGGTTTTCTAAAACTCTGTACAACTAGGAGGAAATAAGGGCTGAAAATGTTTCTTTCTCCATCTCAACGAAATTACTCGCTACAATTTCACACATTTTAAATAACTCTCGTCAACGAAAAAAAAAAATGAGGATCGCTCTATCGCAACGCGTAGATATACACGGTTCGAACTCACATTTTTACCATACGCCGTGTGACGTCGATGGTCGTGCGTGCGCGCCACTCTTGTCGTTGAAGATAAGAGAAAAATTGTGTACATGTTTTCTTTCTCTCTTATCTTATGGAAATGTGAATATTTGTATCGGAAGGAGAACCCGTGTCGGACATGAAAAAATAATCAAGATCATATCGAGATTGCGAAACGTCGTCGACGAAACATTTTAATTATTAACAAAGTACAAAAATTCATAAATTCGCCGACTCGTGTACCAACCGTGGACATTCTTTTTTATTGCTTTATTTTTTAAACACGATAAGACGATTCCTCGAGCTATTTTCACGCCTGAAAGGACGGGCACGCGCGCGTTTTACGAAGGTTTCGCTCGCGTGGTTCTTGCGATTCCCGATCATCGTCCATTTACATTCTCGGTCTATCGCTCGTCCCTCCCCGCTGACCCTGGCGCGTGGTTCTATAAAAATTCGTATAACACGCGCGCGACCAAACGATCGTTGTACAAGCGGAGCGCGCAGGGGGGCGCGCGAGGAGAGGGCGGAGGGAATTTCTTCCCGTTTTCTCGTTTCCATTTACGGATCATCGTTCGTTACACACGTACGCACGGGGTACGTGTACAAACGTCATCGACGAAAAATTTCAAACGACCGGTGAAATGCGACCGTTACTTTTATATACCGTCGCAAAACGCGGTCAAAAAAACATCAAGGGTCCGGTACGCGTGTCGTGTTTTCAAAATCGATTTGTCGAACGATGTCGAATAAATTTTAAATTGACAAAAGCAATTTTTCGTTTTATTCGTCGACGTTTTAAAATTGCGAAATCGTAAATATTCGAATTTTGATTATCTTTTTTTTTGTAGAGTTTCGCGTTGATTAGAATCTTTTTTTTTGATTATTTTCTCGAACGCGTGGCGATTATTTTCTCGCGTGTTTGGGAAGAGAGAAAGAGAGAGAGAGAGAGAGAGAGAGAGGGCGAGAGAGGAAGAGGGAGGGAGGGGAATAAGCAGGATTAAAGTCTTTCTTCGGTTCGTTATCTGAACGCAATCGATATCGATACCGACTGAAAATCGAACTCGGTTGAACTCCGGAGATGAGTCGGAGATTTTCATTGAAGGTGGAAGCGAGCAATGCGGTAGATAAGCATTGCACATTTACGCATGATGATAAACCCATGGCTATCTCTACTAGCAGCGATGTTCGTTATTGTTATTATTATTTAAATAATAATAAAAATAAATAAAAATAGAATTTTCGTAAAAATTTGGTTCGGCATAAAAATTCTGAAGGTAGGAAAATAATAATAAGCATACTAACATTAATAACAATAATAATAATAATTTATAACAATAAATTATTATAATAATTTATTACTATTTTTATTTTTTAGTTAATAATAATAATAATATATTATTATAATTATTATTATAATAATTTATTACTATTTTTATTTTTTAGATATAATAATAATAATATTAATATTTAAATTAATATAATAATAATAATAAATTATTATTCATATTACTATACTTATTATTATTTTATTTTATTATTTTTATAAGCATACTAACAGTAATAATAATAATAATTTATTGTTATAAATTATTATAATAATTATTATAATAATATATTACTATTTTTATTTTTTAGTTAATAATAATAATAATGATAATTTATAATAATTAATTATTATAATAATAATTATAATAATATATAACTATTTTTATTTTTTAGATATAATAATAATAATATTAATATTTAAATTAATATAATAATAATAATAATAATAATAATAATAATAATAATAATAATAATAATAATAATAATAATAATAATAATAATCCCGTGTCGGGTTGCTGCATCCCGCATCGGGCGCCTCCCCAGGTGGCGGATAGGGGGACGCCCTCCAGATATGGAGGGTACCGAGAATCTCGGGGTGGACCAAAAACACATTACACGCACACACACACAGACACGTACACAAACACGCTCGAGAGACACTGGGGATGTAAATGATCAGGAACCCTATAAACGGGGCCCTGAGAAAGTGAGTGGCCGGAGCCTCTATAAACGGGGCTCACCGGAAAGCGAATGACTGGGATCCCTATAAACGGGCTCTCCCGAGGAGTGAATGTACCTGTCTCTCATATGGGCACTCATACCCACGCACACACCACAAATAGGGAACACCACACACAGGGGGGGACACAAACCGCAGGGTGCGGGAGGGTGTAAAAACCCTTCTCGTCGGGAAGTGACGACCCCGTGGACACCCAGTAAGTCTAGGTGAACTGAAGTCGGGCATATACCCGATGGAGGCCCACCTAGGCGAACACAAATAACGAAACAAACATGAACGGACATGGACAAAACAAACTACCCCAGGTGGTAACCCCTACACAGGGGGAATCCACCCTGAGTTCCGATCGGGTGCAAGCCCCGGTGGCTCAAGGCAGCAGCACGGATTCTGGGGGCTGCAGAACATGCCACACAACAAACTCGGACGGACAAAAGACGAACGAGAAAAAGACGGTCACAGGACAAACTAAACAACAGTTTGGCGCAGGGAGGGCGAGGCTCAACAGCGCACCAAGCGTTGCGGCTTTCGTCAGCTACAGGACCGCTATTGACAAAGGACAACCCACGGACGCGATCACGAAACCGGAACAAACAGACCTGCGAATCATTGACGAGCTCAGGAATCAATTAACGAGAATCCTCGAGCGCGTCAGGATGATGCAGGAAAAGACAGGCATACAGAAAAACGTGAACAAAGAGACAAAGGACGGCATTAAAATTGTTTTGGAGGCTGCTGAGGTCGCTCTGAGTAACTGCGGAAAACTGAGAAACCTAAGAACAGTCAGACACAACGAAAAAACATCCACGGACCAGAACTCGAAACGAAAACGCGACACAGCCAGCATTAGCCCTCCGCAGCAAGCAGCAAAAAAACCGACAGTGACCGAAAACGTACAACGGACAGATACGCTGCAGCGAGAGGGAGGCTGGCAAACACAGACGAATAAAAAGAAACGGAAACAAGGAAACCAACAGACAGACACGGCGAAACGGACAAACGAAAACAAGGAACTGCAGAAACGAGACAGACAGCGCCCCGCGCCTCGGGGGACGGCTGTCCTTGTCAAACCCCAACAAGGGAAGACGTACGCCGACCTAGTCCGACAGATGAAGTCAAAGGTAGACCCCGCGACGGACAACGTGACGGTCAGGGGATACCGTAAGACAAAGGACGGAGGACTGCTGCTCCAACTACAGACGGGACCTGAGGAGAGCCAAAGCTTCCAGCGCTCCCTCCAGAGCGCTATCGGACAGGAGGGACGCGTCCGGGCCCTGATACCCAGTACCTCGCTGGAGATCATGGATCTGGACTGCATCGCGACTGCCGAGGAGGTTGCGGCTGCCCTCGAACAAGAAACTGGACAGAAAGGGGACACGAAAGTACATGTTTTCGGCCCAAACAGGACAGGACAGTGCATGGCAGTGTGCCAACTGGACGCACACAAGGCCAAAGCACTACTTGACAAAGGACGAATAAAGATCGGGTGGGTAAATTGCCGCGTCAGACTAAGGACGACGGTTACAAGGTGCTACCGGTGCCTTGGCTACGGCCACACGAGACGAGACTGCAAGGGACCAGACAGGACGAACTCTTGTTGGAAGTGTGGACACACGGGCCACGCCGGCAAGACGTGTAACGACCGACTGACTTGCTTCCTATGCGTGGAGGCTGAAAGGCCGGAGGCGGCGCACAAACCGGGCACCGGGCTGTGCGCCGTTTTCAGGGAAGCGCTGGAGGAGGCCAAGAAAAGGACTAAGACATGACAAAGGTACTACAGGGAAACCTGAACCGGAGTCAAACGGCACAGATGCTACTACCCCAAGTAGCCGACGAACTTGACGCTACGGTACTGATACTCTCAGAATACTATAGACAAATGACAACCCCGGCGTGGCTCTCAAACAACCGAGGCACTTCCGCCATCTGGGTCAGAGGGCAGGCCGCTTCCCGGTTATCGTCTCGCGGTGTGGCAGACGATTTCGTCTGGGCTAGGGTGGACGATGTCACTTATGTCAGCGTCTACCTGACGCCAAACTGCACCGCTGAGGAGTACGGGCGGAGGCTTTCCGTTCTCGAGGATCACCTCAGACAGACGACGGGACACATAGTTGTTGCGGGGGATTTCAACGCTAGAGCGATCGAGTGGGGAATGACCATGACGAACAAACGAGGACGGTTACTGCTGGAGATGGCCGCAAGGCTCGATCTAGCAGTCGCCAACACCGGAAATACGCCGACATATAGAAGACCGGGCTTTGGAGACTCCATCCCAGACGTAACGCTGACGTCCGAAGGTATCCTCCCACGGATTGGGCGGTGGCGGGTGGTCGAGGACTATAATGCCAGCGACCATCAGTACATTGCCTTTGAAGTGGAGGAGAAAACCAAAACGCGACCGCAACAGACGCGGCGGCTCCTGCGGTGGAACCTCCGAAAACTCGACGAGGACAGGTTCGCAAAGGAACTGATGGCAGCACCAGCTCCGCTGAGAACCATACCTGACGAACTTACTGGAAGACAAAAGGCCGAAAGGCTAATCGACGAGACGACGAAACTGGTACAGCAACTGTGCAAAAACACAATGCCGAAAAAACGCTACGGATGTAATCGAAAACAACAATACTGGTGGACAGACGAGATAGCAGATCTGAGGAAAGCCTGCTTTGCCTGCAGGAGGAAACTCACTCGGGCAAAGGGAGGACCGGAGTCGGAGATGCTTAGAACAGCCTACAGGACGGCAAGGAAAAAACTGACGACGACAATCAAAGCCAGTAAACAAAGGTGCTGGAGAGGGCTTTGCGACGAGGTGGATAGAGACCCATGGGGTACCGGGTACAAGATTGTGACCGGTAGACTCGGGTCCCGAACTCCGCCCGGCGTAATGGACCCTCAAACAACACAGACAATTATCGACGGACTCTTTCCGACACACGAGAACAGGACAGAAACAGAGGACGAAGAACACCCAGGGGAGATACCGCTCTTCACCGAGACCGAGCTCTTAAGGGCAACCGCCTCGATGAAGGCCGGGAAGGCCCCGGGACCAGACGGCACGCCGGGAGAAATCCTGCGGATGATGGGCAACCTGAGGCCGCAGATTCTCCTAGACATGTACAACACATGCTTGACGACAGGGACTTTCGGCGAGCGGTGGAAGGTGGCTAGGCTGGTTCTCATTCCTAAAGGAAAGGGGGACCCTCACTCGCCATCGGCCTATCGCCCGCTTAGCCTACTCGACACGACAGGAAAGCTGTATGAACAGCTACTGAGACCGAGACTGACGAGTGCAATCACAGAAGCTGGAGGACTATCGGACAGACAGTATGGCTTTCGGAAAGGACGATCGACGATTGGCGCGATACAAGACGTGGTGGCGGCTTTCAACCAGCTTGAAAGCCAATGCCACGGGGCTCGCTCGATCGTATTACTGGTGACACTGGACGTACAAAATGCCTTTAACTCGGCAAGGTGGACTGACATCCTAAAAGCTCTCAAAGGAGACTTCGCGGTACCGAAGTATTTGATGAGAGTGATGACCGACTACCTACGAGACAGACGGCTCACATACGAAACAACAAAAGGACCCAGGACCCGGAGGACCACGGCGGGGGTCGCTCAAGGATCAATACTGGGACCGGACTTTTGGAACGGAATGTATGACAGCCTGCTGCGGCTGGAGATGCCGCTGGGGACTTTCTTGGTCGCTTACGCTGACGACGTGGCGGCCGTGATCGTCGAAAGCGATACATCTCTGGCCCAGCTCCGACTAAACCAGGTGATGAGACGGGTAGAAGGATGGATGACGGACCACCGACTCCGACTGGCTACACACAAAACGGAACTGATGATTTTGTCGAGGAAACGGATACCGACGATCATTCCTATGACAGTTGGGACACAAACGACGACGACCAGGGGGGAAATCAAGTACTTAGGGGTCACCCTAGATACGAAGATGACCTTCTGGCCTCACATAAAACGGACGGCCGAAAGGGCGGCTGAAAGGGTAGCAGCTTTGAGCCGCCTGATGGCAAATACAAATGGACCGAGGCCGAGTAAACGCAGACTATTAATGTCGACGACTCACTCGATCCTTCTATACGGGGCAGAAATATGGGCGGACACACTGAACGTCAAAAAGTACAGAACCGCAATGACAACGGTACAGAGACGCGGGGCACTCAGGATTGCGTGCGCCTACAGGACCGTCTCCGCAGGAGCGGTCCTGGTTGTGGCGGGCGTGGTCCCGATAGACCTTCTTGCGCGCGAGCGTAAGAGGATCTATGCCCGAAGCAGGACGGACGGACGGGCGGACGCGGCAATAAGGGAAAGGGACATGACCATCCAAGAATGGCAAACACGATGGACAAACGAGACGACCGGAGCATGGACAAGACGATTGATACCGGAACTAAAACCGTGGATTGGAAGGAGAGGCGGGGAGGTAAATTTTTACCTTACGCAGTTCCTGACGGGACACGGATACTTCAGACGTTACCTACACAAAATGGGGAGGGTACGGACTGCAGACTGCAAGTACTGTGGACACGACCAAGACGACGTGGAGCACACGTTTTTCACATGTGACCGATGGACACAGACGAGACGAAGACTAGAGGCGACGGTGGGAACCATCACGCCAGACAACATTGTTAGCGTGATGGCCCAAAATGACGAACGGTGGACCCTTGTGGCCACCTACATCGAAACTGTTCTTAGGAGCAAAAATGTAGACGGATGCTTGAATGATTGAGCAAACGAGAGGGTGACTCTTCAGCAGCCTAGACCCGACAAGAGACCACGTAACAGACAAATTTGACTTGGACAGGACTACCCGACGGACGCATGCGAAAGCAGTACACGGACGGGAAGCGGACGGAAGTGGATTTCTCTCGCCTGATCAACGGTCAGGGGAGGGAGGGTTTAGCTGGTAGGCATCTTACTCCATCGGATCGAGAGGGGGCTACCATCCCTCCGCTCTGCCCAGTGGAGCGGGATGAGAGTCCAGCACACGGGCGCGGACGCTCCTCCTGGAATTGGAGGGCAACCCCCAACTTCGGGCGTAGCGGAAACGCCTACGGTCTATAAAAGATTTTCCCTATGTTTTTACCACGATAAAAAAAAAAAAAAAAAAAAAAAAAAATAATAATAATAATAAATTATTATTCATATTACTATGCTTATTATTATTTTATTATTTCATTATTATTATTATTTTTTATTGCGTTCAAATATTCTTCCGTCTTTCTCAATTTCTACAAAAATTCTATTTCTATTTTCTTAATGACTCTGTTATTTTATATCCAATCCTCAAAACAATCGTCAAAAACTCCATCGCAACCTGCGGATTGTCTTGCACAACAAGAAGAAACGATCGAGCGTATAAACTAAAAATTCGATATTACGCATGTTATTCAACTACAGCGATATTTTAAAATATCGTCACGTTCTTTTTTTTCGAAACAATAATTCAATTCTATCCCCCTTATTCCCCCCCCCCCCCTGTCGTTACCACTCCTTGAAACCTGCAGCCAGACTTCCCTATATACACACACACATACACAACCTGACTCGTCGCTGTAACTCATCTACAGCGAGAGTGTACCAACAAGCCGAACGATGAAATTTTCAACGTACACGTTGAAGAAGAAGAAGAAAAAAGAAATAAAGAAAAAAAAAAGAAAGAAAAATAACGTTATTCATTCTTATTATATCCTTTGAGTGGAGCCCCGAGATATGGAGAACGATGTACGTGACATAGTGCGTGAAACGACGAAGATATATGTCATGTGAAAGAGAGTGAGAGAGACAGTGAAAAAAACAAGAGAGGTGGAGAGAGCTAAGAACGAAGAGACCGTTGCGGGACACGGGTAACACGAAAAATCCTATGCCTCCACGATTCGTCTATCTCCCTCTCCCTCTCTCTCTCTCTCTCTCGCTCTCTCTCTTCTTCTCGCTCTCTCTCTCTCTCTCTCTCTCTCGCCCTCGCGCTCTCTCTTCTTCTCGCTCTCTCTCTCTCTCTCGCGCGCGCTCTCTTTTTCTCTCTCTCACTCTCACTATTTCTTTCTTTCTTCAACATTCGTGAGAGAGCTCGCTCGTTCGCTCAAACAAGTATGGCCGGACTCGAAAACATTAACCGAGAGAAGCACCCAGGCAAAGAACGTTCGTAGATAAAAGGCAGCTCTCTTCAACACCGAGTGTCGAGCCGCAGGCGTGTGCCCCGTTTAAAACAACAACACACTCGTCGCTCGCTGGCACATACAAGACTGGTGAAGACGTATATATAGGGGTGGGGGGGAAGAGGAGGGGGGACATGCAACCGAGAGACGTTGATCCGTCGCACAGTCCAATGTATCATGAATATAGATATATATTTCTTTTTGTGCGTGCTTCTTTTTTTTGTTGTTTTTCTTCGAAGTACCTCCACCCCCCGATTTCTATCGCTCTAGCGCCAACAAGAGGCCTTCCTTCCAGCTAGCGACGGCGCAAAGCTTCGCTTTCGACAAATCGAACAAATCGGTTGGGCACAACGGGGACAGAAATTTTACTATCGCGAGATCGAAGCTTGGCTTAGCGTTGAAAGGTTTTTAAGAATTTGAGTGAATTAAACGATATCGATCATTTAATTAATTTAATTACGTTTGTTACAAAAAGGAAATTCTCCGGTCGGAAATAAATCGTGCTAATCGTCGATGAGAAGATGTGAAGAAAAAATGAAATTTAATTTTATTGTGATATTTTTGAATTTCTATTTTATTATTATTTTATTATTATTATTATTATTATTATTTTATTATTATTATTATTGTTTTATTATTATTATTATTATTATTATTTTATTATTATTATTATTATTATTTGATTATTATTATTTTATTGTTACTTTATTATTTTATTATTATTATTTGATTATTATTATTATTTTATTGTTACTTTATTATTTGATTATTATTATTATTATTAATATTATTTTATTATTTTTTTTTATTATTTTATTAATATTATTATTATTATTATTTTAATATTATTTTATTATTAGTTTAATATTATTTTGTTTGTTGTTTGTTTGTTATTTTATTATTATTTATTATATTATTATACTTATAATTTTTTTTTTTTTCGTAATACTCTTAAAAAACGTAAAAAAAATCTGAATAATTTCGAGCCGGGACTTTCGTCGATTCTAAATTTGTCCTTGACAACTGGCCAACGTTGCGTACACGGTTATTTTTCTTTGGCCCGAAGATAACACGACGCTTCTAAACGTAAGAAACTCGGTAAAGTCCCTCCCTCCCTCCCGCCGCCCCCGCGCCACGTTCATTGAAATTCAGAGTTGTAAATGCATACCGAGGTTCATTGAAAGAGTCTCGCGCGAAAAAGAGTGAAATTCTCCTTCCCATTCAAGCGAAATGGGGAACGATAAAATACTTGGGTGGTACCCTCTCGTACGTATACGTGGCTATACGTAACAGTGTGTCGAAACTTTTTTTTTCCTCCTCGTTTTTATTTTCAAGGCCCGGAGAAGTTTTTTTTTAACAAAAACTTCTCCGGGCCTTGAAATTTTTTTTTTTTTTTTTTTTTTTTTTTTTATAAATAAAAGAAATATTATTGCAGCGCCAACGTCGCCCACCGCGTTATGTAAATTAGTGGCACATAGTCAATGACTGAAATATCGAGGTGCTGTACCGTACGGTAAACTCTAAGAAGTTTCTGTCTCTCCTCCTTCCCCCTTTTCTTTCTTTCCTTCTTTCTTTTTCTTCCTCTCGTTGTCACACAGACACACAGACAGTCGATGTGCCAACCTCGCAGGCGAAGGATCATTTTACCGTTGCAATATCAAACGTTCATAAAAAATAAAAAAAAATAAAATAAAAAGAAAAAGAAGTGAAACAAAACGCATATCTTCCACTGTGTACACTGGGACTACTTGAAACATTACGTTTTATTTTCTTTTTTCTTTAGACCAGCTTTTTTTTATTCAGCCTGGAACGCATTTTGCCAATTTTTCAGAAAAAAAAATTGTTTTTCAGGAAAAAGAAGAAAAACATTTCTTTATTTAATTTTTTGTTGTTATTTATTAGCAATATAACTATATTATCAGCAAAATAGCAATCTCGTCGAGATACTCGTTTACAGCTCCCGGGCAAGTGCAGCAGGCCTGAAAAATAATTTTTCCAGAAAAAAAAAATTATTTTTCAGGAAAAAGAAGAAAAACATTTCTTTATTTAATTTGTCGTTGTTATTTATTAGCAATATAACTATATTATTAGCAAAATAGCAATCTCGACGAGATACTCGTTTACAGCTCCCGGGCAAGTGCAGCTGGCCAGAAAAATAATTTTTCCAGAAAAAAAAAATTATTTTTCAGGAAAAAGAAGAAAAATATTTCTTTATTTAATTTCTTGTCGTTATTTATTAGCGATATAACAATATTATTAGCAAAATAGCAATCTCGTCGAGATACTCGTTTACAGCTCCCGGGCAAGTGCAGCAGGCCTGAAAAATAATTTTTCCAGAAAAAAAAATTATTTTTCAGGAAAAAGAAGAAAAAAATTTCTTTATTTAATTTGTTGTTGTTATTTATTAGCAATATAACTATATTATTAGCAAAATAGCAATCTCGTCGAGATACTCGTTTACAGCTCCCGGGCAAGTGCACCAAGCCTGAAAAATAATTTTTCCAGAAAAAAAAATTATTTTTTCTGAAAAATAATTTTTCAGAAAATAATAATTTTTTCAGAAATAATTTTTCCAGAAAAAAAACAATTATTTTTCAGGAAAAAGAAGAAAAACATTTCTTTA
Source organism: Netelia fuscicornis (assembly GCA_946811545.1). NCBI lineage: Eukaryota > Metazoa > Arthropoda > Insecta > Hymenoptera > Ichneumonidae > Netelia > Netelia fuscicornis. The sequence continues at coordinate 2,436,655 of OX328013.1, forward strand.
TTAAATTTGTTGCTGTTATTTATTACCAATATAACAATATTATTAGCAAAATAGCAATCTCGTCGAGATCCTCGTTTACAGCTCCCGGGCAATTGTACCAGGCCTTCTCTTTTTCCTTCCAAGCGAAAGAACGCGAAAAATTTTCAAGCGGAATGCAACGATAAGAAAGAAAGAAAAAAAATTTGTTATTTCCAACGACTCCCGGATAAGAAAAAAAAAAAAAAAAAAAGTATGGCGAATATCGTGATCTTCGAATTCTTCTCTAGACGCATCAGCGTCGAACTCGTGTAACGCGACGAGCAAGCCTAAAAAAAAAAGCGCAGAAGCGAAAGCTACGTCATCGCCACGGCGTTAATTATCAGCTAATTGCGTTCGATAATGACGATCGACGACCACGATGATGATGATGATGATGATGATGATCGAACGTTGAGAATAAACGCGCAATGATTATCCTACCGCGATAATCGATCGAGAAATCAACGAGGTTGGGGAAAGAAGAAATAAAATGAAAAAAAAATAATAATAATAATAATAATAATAATAATACTGACTTGTCGCGGCAGGGACTCGAAGCACTGCAGCCGCGGCTGCTTCCCGCAATTCCGACGCGCCGTCGATCGCATCCGATTGCCTCGGTCGACTGCTGCGACGCTTGGACGATCGATGTCCCGTCGGCTGACTGTGCGAAATTGTCCACCTCTTTCGCTTTACCTTTGGCACTTTGGTAGCTATGATTCCAACTTTTGTACAACCATCGAAGAAAGTATATGTGTATATACGTTTTTTTTGTTTTTTGCCGTTGGTTATATGTCTATATATACGTGTGTATTTTATACACAGAGTCTCTTCACTCCACTGCCCTTGAAGGTCTTTTGTTCTCACGTAGCACCAAAACAACACGTAGCGACGGTAAGTATTTTTTTCCCAAGCACTCGATTTTTAGTGCGAAATAAAATTGTAGTTGGAGAGTTTGTATAAAAATTCCTGTATAGTTTCAAAAAGATTTAGATTTGTTATTTTTTTTCTTGTTTATAAAAAATGCGGGGGGTGAATTTATTTGATTTAGTGCGAAATAAAATTGTAGTTGAAGAGTTTGTATAAAGATTCCTGTACAGTTTAAAAAAAAATTAGATTTGTTGTTTTTTTTTGTTATTTATAAAAAAACGCGGGGGGTGAATTTATTTGATTTAGTGCGAAATAAAATTGTAGTTGAAGAGTTTGTATAAAGATTCCTGTACAGTTTAAAAAAATTTAGATTTGTTGTTTTTTTCTTATTTATAAAAAACGCGGGGATGAATTTATTTGATTTAGAGCGAATTAAAATTGTAGTTGGATTTTGTAGAAAGATTCCTGTATAGAGTTTCAAAACAAAATTTTTAGATTTGTTGTTTTTTTCTTTATAAAAAACGCGGGGGTGAATTTATTTGATTTAGAGCGAATTAAAATTGTAGTTGGATTTTGTATAAAGATTCCTGTATAGTTTCAAAAAAATTTTTTTAAATTCGTTGTTTTTTTCTTATTTATAAAAAACGTGGGGGTGAATTTATTTGATTTAGAGCGAATTAAAATTGTAGTTGGATTTTGTATAAAGATTCCTGTATAGTTTCAAAAAAATTTAGATTTGTTGTTTTTTTCTTATTTATAAAAAAAACGCAGGGGGTGAATTTATTTCTAATTTTTGTTTCAGATGGATAAGAATTAGTGCAAACTATACTGATAGTCTCGTAATCGAAGTTTACGCAAATATTGATGTTTACTTGCTCGGCGTGAGGAAAAGAGATACGACTGATAGCGCTCGGCCTTCGATTTATTAAAAAAAAAAAATAATGTCTATGATTTTTCTCTTTATTTTACGAATTTTAAGAAATCGATGATAAAGTTATGGAGGATATTAATTTTTGTTTGTATTTGTTTGATTAATTTACATGGAACGCCCCATACATAGCGCGCGTATCGTTCTTTTTTTCAATGTATCGATAAATGTATTTACGAGCTTGCTTTACTGTCTAGAGCTAGACATACGTGTGTATACACGTTGGTCCAAGGAAGCGCGCGCAATTTCACATATATATGCAACTTACTCAGCGCGTACAATAGGAGGTTAAGTACGACAGGCCGTAAAAGCCGGAGAGGTAGATTTTTCGAGTCATAACCTAAACACCAGTCTCGATACAGTAAAACGCCTTGCGCGTATTCGAAGTGTCTCGGAATTCGTATAAATGTCTCTTTGTCGAGAAGAAAAGGATAAGAGACAGAGAGAGAGAGAGAGAAAACCCCACGAAACACACAACGGAACTGGCTAACCGCGTAAATCCGTCGATAGAACGTACGCGAAACGAGTCTTGTACAAATTACAATATAAAACACGAATCGCGTTTTTTACGATAATATTTCCGTACCGTCGGATCGCTTTATTAAATCTGTACAGATCGTACGTATATTTAAACCGCCGGGCTTCACGATACATTACGAAAATACAACATGTAAAGATTTATCACGCTTACGACGGCCACAACGTCGTTGTACAGTATACGATTTTTCGTGGCAGACTGATGCTCGGTGTATAAGCGACGGTGGACGAGCCCGCGCACACGGTTGGAGTCGTCAGTACGAACGAGGTGGGAGAGAGGGACAACAAGAGCGCTCGCGTCGAGAATCGCGAGGTTAGAGGAGTGGGGGTAAAAATTGGTAGAGAGGGACGATCCGGAAGCACGTAATTCCAGGATGTTCGGGCAAAGCAGCACAGACCAGCAACAACGGCGGACTCAACGAAGCGCGTTGGCCGGCTAGATGAGCGACGCGGTGAGCGAGAGGCGAGAGAGGCGGTTGAGCAAGCAACAGGACGACCGCGAGCCACACGGTGTGACAAGCGATGACTCGCGTGGGTGCGAGCGAGACGGAAGGAACGAGTGGGAGCAACAGAGGTATAACCTATACAATACCGAGCGTCATAAAGGTACGAGGTGAAGCTTGTATCGGTGAGTAGTAAAAGTGGTATTAGTGCGACGGTGCAAAGAGTACGGAACGAGTCAGCTACGATGTTATACTAAACTTACTACCACCGAGTGGAGAAGCCTTAGTATTCAACGTTTATGTATTTTAGCTCTTGGTGTGTATTGTAACACACGTACGTGACTGTGCCGATGCTGTCAAGGGGGGAAAAAACCATCCGTGGAGACCGAGCCTGCTGCGTGCGCACACTTATGCGCATGTGCACGTATTATGGCTTCCCACGTACACGAGTCTATACGTACTGTATATATATATATGTATATATATGTATGGAAGAGCTGAAAGACGAGCGCTGGCACCGGCGCCGGCAGCCTGCTGCCGTTCGCACACCACGCCGCACTGCGGCCGAGAACGGTGTTTAATAATGCGTAAACACACCGTTGTGTTACTCTTCTGTTATTTTCTCTCGCTTTATAGCTGAATTTACGTGGAAAAATAAAAGTCCCCCCCCTCCTCGACTGGACGTAAAGACACGAATTTTCATTGCATACAAACATATATAGATATAAATAAATACGTTATAGGAGAGGAAAGAAACTCACGTTTATAGGGAACACGAAACGGGAAATTTATCGTTACGATTGCTCGTATGCGGAGCGAGTCACAGTAACGCGAGTCTCTTGGTGTATAAAAATTGTCATTTTTCTTTTCCTCTTCCTGTCCAATACACGTAGTTCGTACATCACAGGAAAACGGACAAGGACAGACGGACGGACGGACGAGCGCCAGCGCGATCTTTCCTCCGCTCGTCTCACATTTCTCAACGTCACCGATTTATAAAAGCGAACTCGAATGTTTTCGCGCAACCGACACGCACACACGTACGCGCCACGACTGTTTAACACACAGTGAGAGAGCACGAACTACTTTGGATCTGCAAGATTCGAAGTGCCCGCGTCACGTTTCACTACTTCACGCTCGTTTTTTTTTGTTTCTTCCCCTTCCCTCTCTCTTATGCATCGTCGCGTATATATGTATATACGTATATCGCGTTCACACTCATTATTTTGCTTATTTTATTCACTCGGGTACAGGCGCAACGTTCCAAGTGCGACTCTCACTCAACCGGCTCGTTTTTTCCGACACGCCGGGCTGCACTTTTGCAGCTTTGATCGTGACGTCGTCATGAAATAGATTGTTTTTTGTTTTTTTTTTTTTTTCAAGGGACCGGTGGAGGGGGTAAGCAGAACTCGGAAGGCCAGGTTAAGTTCGACGAGCGACACGCGGTATGTAGACGGCCGTTGTTTTTTTTTCTTCTTTTGTTTTATTTTTGTTTCAATCTCCAATCGTTCGCGCAGCTTTGGCCCGTGTACTCCGTACGAAGCGATTCGACAACAGCAGTTGCCTCGTAGTCCACCAGCCGTCGCGGAATCTCTATCTGGCACTGAAAAAGCTCAAGCGTTGCAGCCGCCACGGACGTCGCCGCGATAACTATAGACTAGCTATAGGATAATACACGAGAGACCCCGAGAGCGAGAGCTGCGCGCGCGCACGCGCTGATAAACGGGGAAAAATTATTCACCGATCAGACTGTACCGTACGCTCTTGGCTATACGGTACACGTCGCTCCTCTCCCCCCTCTACCTCTCACCACTCCGCCGCACTGGCCACTGTGGCGCCAGCTCTCGCTATCCTTATGTCACAGGAAAATAGTTACAATTCACTTTTATAATGATAATGCGACACGATATCGTCGAGATGTTTTTTTTTTCTCTCGCCTTTTGTTTTTTTTCTGCGTTTCCTTCGTTTTTTTTCATACGATGGTAGAACACAGTGTGTAGATTGATTTTCACACTTAGGGATTACGAAACGGAGTAGTTATCGGTCGAGTAATACGAGAATGCGTATGAATAGTAAAGTAAATTGACATAACGTACGATACGTAGTAATTGTAGTCGTACGACACACGGTTACCATACCGACCGAGTTTTCTTTCGTTGACGTTGATGGAATTTTAGACAGCTTTTTTTTTGCACATTACAATGAAGCAGAACCGTTTTACATGTAGACAGAGGCTGGATACCTGCTCACGACATTGGTAAAACGTTGTCTGCGAGATTTATTCTGTTTTTACAATTATTTGGTGTTTAATCGAGCGATGAAGATCAATCGTCGTCAGGAGGAATTCCCAATTCTTCGTCGGTCCACTGCGATGGATCCGGGTACTCAAACTCTCCCTGCGCCAAACAATAAATTACAGCGTTTCATGAGTCCTCGCTGAATAACACTGGATTAAAATATAAATGTATAATAATGTATGTTTGTTACTTACGACGACGTGACCAAAGTCGTGCCACAAGTGCCAAAGAATCCACCACCACATTAAACCACCCATTAGGTTAGAAATTACCGTATCGACCTTTGGTGCCTCGGGAACTTCTCGATAGTGAAAGCTGAAAATATCAATATTTAAGTATTTGGAAATACGTTGACAGCTTGGTTCGATCGTCTTCTAATCTAGATTAGAGACAATATACTATTCTAACAATGCCAAATATTGACAAAGTAACAATAATATCGAGATCGTCATCCTAACCTACAAAAAGAAAAACATCGCGGATCGTTGCATAACCTGAAACAAAGTAAAAACGACACTTACCTACCAGAATTACGCGAGGGTATAACATGTTGTGTAGTTCTTTTGGGCACAACTTTGGTAACGATGTTTCTTAACATCGGAACAGCGCGTGAAATCAACATTTTTATTTACGAGAAAATCGAGTCGGTCCAACGTCAATAACTCCCGACCTACTCGATTTTCTGAATTTACTAGGTTGCTTCTCGAAGACGCCGCTAGAGGCAGATCAGTTGCGTTCGAACGAGAGGTTGGGTACAGCCCTCGGCAGAGCACAATTCGCTCGACCGACGTCAATCAGGAAATCTTGACTTTTGTTTTACTTTATCATCTTTTTCCTGATACTTCCGATTATCTCATCCGATCAGAATGATTTCAATAGTGCGATGCTGTGAAAGTCCACGCACCGAATGATGTCATCCACTATATTCGTCGACTCCATTGTTTTTGTCGCATGAAATATTTTTCTTTCCCACAATAGCTAAGTCGAATCTCAGCAACGATTAGGGAAATCCTCAATGACCTATTGAGTAAGAGGCAAGGAATAACCAGATATGACATAATTTATTAAATACTTAATTTGTATATTATATTTTTCTATACACCATTTTGTTTTTTTTTCTTTCATCTTTGTTTCTTTCGATCAGCTGACTTTCGAGTCGGTCGAAAGCGTACATAGTTTTGTCACCTAATGAACACTGCAAATTACTCTTCGTCCATCTATACAAGCACAGTGGCGCCAACACAACAATGTTTTTCCGCCTCTCACCCAGATTCGTACGTTATATTACAGAACGGTCGATGGACTAGCCAACAATGATCCCCATGACTTTTTCACCTATCGGTTTTCTTTTTCTTTTTACATTAATTCATGTCGTCTGGTGAATGTTTCCCTATGAAGAAATTTCACCAGGCACTCAAGCCTGTCGTATGTGTGAATATCTTTTTATATCTCGCAATATCGCACTTTTTCTTCAATGTAAATTCGATAAGGACGCTCTATCACCTCTCTATGCAATATCGAGCCTATATCGATGTATCGATCGGTCGAACAACAATGAAATCTCATCGCGTAATCGCCAAGAGTTTCGCACGTAAAGTGATTGGTAAATTAAAAGAAAATTTCACGTGTCACGATCGATGAGATAGAGGTGACGAGATAAAGTTTTCCATTATCGTTGATGACGGAAATATATAAATCTATACGCATGACAGGCTTAGCATATTGTGAGCGACGGACATTCATAGTGAGAGTCCCGTTTCTTGTTATTTATGTCGAACAATGCGAGACCCAATTCGACTATGTAATTCGGCTGAAATTCACCCGTTCTATCGAGGCGATTAAATTTATAATAACATAGTTGTTGGATTCTCGAGGAGACTCTTGAAAGCGGAGAGCCATTGTGCTCCGACGGCACCGTCGACGGTGCGATGATCGCAACTTGCCGTCACCGTCATAAATTGGGCAGTGGTAAATCTGGAAAATAATAGAAAAGGTTTTTGACTCGCAAGATGGAAATTTAGAAACAACAGACGTTGAGAAGGGCAATCTTCAATAAGAACAATAACTTTCAGTAATTTTCTTACCCTTTATCATTGTCAGCCGGTATGAGCCTTGTTTCGGTTCCACCGACAGCGAGGATTATTGACTGAGGTGGATTGATGATTGCTGCAAAACTCTTTATACCGAACATTCCCAGATTCGAGACAGTCACGGTACCACCTTGGAACTCCTGAGGCTGAAGTTTACCTTCCCTCGCGCGTGCCGCCAGTTCCTTCACGTCTTTGCTTATTTCTACTATTCCTTTAGCGTCGGCGGCGAAGACAATTGGCGTTATAAGACCATTGTCCGTACTGACGGCGACACTCACGTCGACGTGATCGTATCTAATTAGAAAAAACAATTGTCAATAACCTTCGAGTTGGGAATCTAAAAACGTGTGAACTGAAATTTAACTCGTGGTTCAATACTCACTGTCTAATAACATCGCCAAGCCATGCACTGTTTCCTTCCGGTACTTTTTTGCAAGCCATTGCTATTCCCTTGATTATAATATCGTTTATGCTCAGCTTAACATTTTCTTTCTCGAGCATTTTGTTGAATTGCGCCCTCATCGCCATTGCGGCATCCATGCGAACATCGACTGTGAGATAATAGTGTGGTATCGTTTGTTTGCTCTCGAGTAAACGTTTAGCTATTACACCACGTATCGAGGATACAGGGATGTCCTGACCACCAGGAAAACCTCCAGCGACAGCTGCTGCTGGAGCGCCGGCTGGTCGAGCACCCACGGGCGATGCACCAGCAAGATCTTTCGATGTTATCGAGCCAAATAGGCCAGATCCTTTGAGGCCCTGTAGACTGAGACCTGTTCGGTTTCAGAATAAGAATGAAAGGATTACATAATTTACCGGATAATCCAAGAAACTGGCAATGCCGCAATATGAAATAATTATCAATTTCAGAGATTTAGCACAATTTTCAATGTTGACAGTAACTAATCTTGTAGTTTTTGCTTGAATTTTTACAAACCTTGTTCAGCGGCGAGTCTTTTGGCAAGAGGACTCGCAAAGACTCTATCACCTGCGGAAGCTGCGATCGAAGGGGCTACAGCAGGTGCAGGTGTGGGTGCCGATGGTGCAGCTGGAGCAGCTGGAGCAGGAGCTGCAGCAGCTGGTGCAGGCGCAGCAGCAGCTGGAGCATCTGTATCCTTGAAATCTTTAAAAGCCGCCACACTGGCTTGATCAGCCACAATAATGCACACAAGTTGTCCGATACCGACATTCTTAGTGCCTGCTTGTACGATTATTTTTGCAAGGTAACCCTCTTCGGGCGTCTCAAAACCCATGGTAGCCTTGTCCGTCTCAATTTCAGCTAGCAGATCGCCCTCGTTTAGTTTGTCACCTGATATAACATTTATCGACTATCATCAAGATAATAATAACGATATACCCATTTAATGGCTATGGGAAACTATGCATATACATATTTAGTAAACAAGTCATATTCTCACCTTCCTTCTTTTGCCAGCTGATAATCGTGCCAGTCTCCATTGTAGGGGACAAGGCTGGCAGTGCAACTTTTATATGATCTGGATAATCGGCATAAAACCTCAGATGTTGCCTCCATGGTCCAACCGTCGTTCGTTGCACGGCGTTCGTGTGGCCCTGGTACCTTTAACAATATAATTTCGCAAAATTTTACTGAAAACACCGATTACTCAACAACCTAACCTCAAATTATTGACAGCGATAGGGGCAAATTTTCTAACTCGTGACGAATAATTTTCTAGTAGCCGGATAAGTGCAATTTACGTGACAGGTATTTTCAGACTCTTAAAACATATGTATGTACCTCTGCAACAATTTCCTGTGAAGACATCGCGTCGTCAAGCATCTCACTGTGTTCGCACGAACAGAGTTATTACGTAGTGTCAGTCGAGCCAATTCGTAACGAAGATTCGTCGTCGTTCGTAACAACATTTCTTAAGACTTGTTGAGCAGGATGGATTAATAATTTGTTTTTCCACGTAATACCGATGGTACACTTCGGTAAATGGGAATGAAGGGGAATTTATAACGTTCTAATAACGGAGTAACGACCTGCGCGATGAAAGGTTCAACGCGTGAAGCGTGGCACGGCAGTAGTTACGGAGGTACAAAATCACGAAACAGGGACACAGGGTTATCCCACACCAACGAGAAGGAGAGAGATAGAGAGAACGAGAACGAATGGCTTGATCTATTTTAGAGGTCGTTCACAAGGTCACGTGAACCAGGGGGGAACATTTCTTTCAATTCTAATCGCGGGAAAAATCCAGGTTGTCGGAATTGTTTCATTTGAGATTGACATTCAGTGCCAATTACTGTTCCTCCTGTTGTTCAAAATGTTACAGATTTTTTTCTCGTTGGTACCTATTGTCCAATATTCGTTGTGTAAGTTATGGAAAATGTCGCAATGGCCATTTGGTAATAGAAGCTAAAAAATATGCATTACGTATATATATATATATAAATGTGTGAGTTTTAAACATTCGGCGCGATTACGCCGCGAGTTGGCGCCACTTGCTAGGCCCGGGTGGTGGCGCCCTTGTGTTTATACGAGCATTCAACAGTTGCAAACGTAATTGCAGTTCGGTTGGTGCATTTGTTTCGAATGTCAGTGAAGTTTTAAGATTTGCAGTGTACAGTTCGCAATCCCGTTTGTATTGACGTGAAAATGAAGAAAAGAAATTCATCAAAAGTATCCATCGTTTCTAATACATCCAGCGTTCGCGCTATCGAGGTGGTAAATATCCCAACGAAAACTGGCGTATTTACGTTCCCAAACGGTGACAAGTATACAGGCGATTATCAAATTTGTGGACATCCTCCTTACATCGTCAGACAAGGTGAAAATCCAGGTTGAAAGTTGTTCTTGAAAAGTGAGGTTATAGCTCCAGCGTAAAATTCTCTTAGGTCCTGGTATTTACGATACAGACGACTTCAACAAGTACGAAACAGTGTGGGATCGCGACAGAATCACCAAAAATGTTCACATTCGGTTATTATGAATATTAAAAAACAAATATTCTCATTAAACATTCGTGACTGAAATATGTATTAACAAATCATTCGCGTGACAGTTTTAACAACGGAACCGAGTACAAGGGGAGTGTCGATGAAAATGGAAGAATGAGTGGTCCAGGAACTTATTTTTTGCCAGACGGTGCGTCGATCGAAGCCGAATGGAACCAAAACAAACTTCTTCGAGATATTCGTTACAGGGAACCGCTTGGTTTTATCTGGAATGGTGCGATCGCCGAGGATGAAAAGGTCAGGAAAACACAAATTCGTAAAATTTATTCTGTTTACATTAGAAGCATGCAGCTGTATAGTTTGCCGCCAAAAAACCCCTCCCCATTTCATGCTCTACTTTACCGACGGCCCATGCCCCTTATCGACGGCTGCGTTTGCAGACGTAGTTCGCACACCGGCCGCAAGGCGCCGTGACAGTCCAGAAATAATCGTGAAACGATATGTCATTCAATTATGGTTGTTCTATCGTTACAGCGTTTCCGTTAGATTTCACTGAAAATTTGCAGAAACGTTCTTTGATGTCATATGTATATGTGTGTAAAATTTCAGGGGCCTTTATCGACTCAAAATCACGTTATTTATTCTTGAAAATCGTCATTTTTCGCAATCTTCCATAAGAGCCCGTGTTAAATATCGCAACATTATACAACGAGTATCTCGATCATTTGATCGATGAAGCCTGTTGAAATTTTGCACACATTTTTATATGACATCAAAGAAGCTTCGATTAGTTTTTATAACAAATCTTATGGAAACAAAAATTCATGATTTTGTTTATTATATAACAAATAAACTTTCCGTAGGATCAATTTGAATTTTGAGTATGTTGTTCTTTAGTCGATTTGCAACAACTTTTCTTAATGAACTTTAACGCTTGGTACACTTTCAATGTGAAAAAAAACAGGAATAAAATTTTCATCCCCCACCCCAATGATAACACTACCTTATATGCTTATTATCGAATACCAATATGTGTTATGTGCCAATATTATTTCTTTTCTCTCCTGCAGGTTATATTCAAGACCGGAAATAATTTTTGGGACGACATGATCTTATCTGAAAATCGACAATCCAAAGAACGTGCGATTGAGCCAAAAACCACTGAAAATGTTCGATCGACTGAAAATATACAAGTTAATGAATCAACTTGATGGTAAGTTATCATTCAAATGGAAAGTATGACTATTTACAAATGTACAATATCGAATGTTTAAACGAATCGATAAAAAAGAATTTATTGTTAAACAACGACTTTGACTCAATCTTCTTTGTACATAGAGGGCACTCTGAACACCGTGGTGGCTGGCCTGTAAATTGGATTCTCTGCTAGAGCGTAAACTGTATTCTTCCTTTCTAATTCGAATTTGGCAAACTCTCTTTTGTCCTTTATGGCCGTCCAGCATCTGCGTATAAAAAAGATGTAAGTATTTTTTGTTGACAATTAATTCAACGAACGAAATATTAACATTAAAAGTCTCAAGATATTCGCAATACACTTACTTCCATATTAACAAGCCAATTATTCCTAGGAGAAGGATGATACCCGTTATCAAGCCCGGTACGAAAGCCACGTGAGTCGGTGTCCTGCAAACCTACAAACAAAATGTTTCTTCATGATTTTCTAAAAAATCGATGGAAAGAAAATTACAAAAAATGGTTTGATCTCAAATCACCTTTGGTGCAATTTGTAGCAAAACCGTATTGTCATCCTTGAAACGATACACATAAGGTATCGTGCAGACCGTGTTGTCTCTGACTTTCCTCACGATGCAATAATGATCGCTCTCGACGTCAACCTCGTCGACGTTTTCCGTGCGATAAGGCGCCATACCAACAGGCTCGCAATACTTTTGAGCATCCTCGTGTCTCTCGACGGTCGCATTGACGCAATTCTCGTAGAGGACGCAAAGTCCGCTACCACCAGCGCTCGCCGAAGATTCGCAATAAGTTCCACGATATAGCAGCCCATCGGCCGGTGCTTTAACGTTACATCTGCACTGTCCGCAATCGCAATAACCGTGATTAGCGCAAACGTCTTTGCTACCTGGCGCGATGCAGAGGTCGTCACCCGACGGACATTTGCAACTTTCACCCTCCCATCCTTCGATACAGACGCACGCACCACATTCGCACGTACCTCTTCCACCGCATTCGATACCGTCTATCTAAAAATTAATAGAAAATTAACAGAAACAATAAAAAAAAAATTTTTTTTTAATTTTGTTACCTTGTCGCAAGGCGAACACTCGCAATATTTTCCATTGTAACCCGGATCACACGCGCAACTTCCGCAAGTACATTCACCGCGATTCGAACACGCTAAATTGTCCCCCGGACTAAAACACTGAAGTCTGTTCTCCGCCCATGAAATCTGGTCGCAATTGCACGTCTCTCCTATAAATAAAATCGGTAGAATTTTATTCTCAAAAAATCAATCATAATTTAAAAACAATTGCGAGTGAATTTAAAAAAGAAAACAAATATCTCAATTCCGGTTAAGGCAGTTCTATCGTGACATTAAAATCGAAAAAATTATTTTCCAGTTTTTCTCACAGAAAATGATTCGAGGGCTCCAGTTAATAAAGAAAAATTGTTGCAATTTGACTAAAGTACAACATACTTCAAATTCAAGGTCATCCAAGGTAATTTGTACTTGCTGAATAATTACAAAAATTGCGAAAATTCTTTTATATAGAATTTTTTGAAAAACTAAATAAAGCTTCTTTAATGTTGTATAAAAATGTATGCAAAGTTTTAGAAGGCTTCACCGGGTAGAAGCTAGGATATTTATGGATGAAAATGCAACTTTTAACACGCGCTCTTATGAGAGACTAGCAAAAATTCTGATTTTTACCAATAAATATCTCAACTTCCGCGTGGTAAAACCTTCCAAAAATTATTGCACACGTACCTACATACGATATCAAAGAAGATATATCCAAATTTTCAACAAAATCTTAAGAAAACGATAGAATTACCTTAACCGTTAAAAATTCAATATTTCTCAATTATCGTTGAATTAAATTAAATTAAATTATCGTTAAAATTCTATCGAATTACCGGACCAGCCGAAATCGCATTTGCAAATTCCACACTCGTCGATACCGTGTTCGCAATGCGATTCGTCGGTGGATCCGCAATCGCAACCGCAGAGTAATTCCACGTCGATTTCCGACTCCGAAGCTTCCGAGGCGAGCGCATCGTCGATAACGACTCGTTGTTTCTATAAAAAAAAAATTACTCGTGGACAAAATTTTTTTTTAAACCTTCAAGCGGTCGCGCGGCATCGAATCGACCGCACCCGATACATTTGCGTACAATACATTGTAATTTCTTGTCCCATGTATTTTCCATTTCTTATAGCCTGTTTTTTTTCGCTTAATTTTTTTCAACAAATTGTTTCCCAGCACAAAGATGATGTGTCCGATTATAAAAAATAAATGATTATTAATTAATTGCTGTTCTCAATCCCTGAAATCTCCCAGAGGTCTTTAAGGTTACGCGCGACTTCTGCCGTTTTAAATTACCGCGCGACCGCTTGAAGGTTAAAAATTGTTGACAAAAAAAAAAGAGTGAAATTCTTTCTTACCCACAAGCTTTGATTCTGCGGACATTCCTTGAGTGTAAAATCGACTCGAAATTCGTAGACCTTACCCTCGACTAGTTCGTCGCACTCGGACGTTGGAATTTCCTTTTCTCCCTCTTTACCACAATTTGAAAAATAACGAAGATTTAATTCGGGCGTAGAATTGTCGCGAAGTACGACTTTCGTAACGATCTCGTGATAAGCTTTTTCGATAATCTCGAGAATATTCGAACTGTTGTCTGTTAGAGTCGCGACACGAGCTTTTTCTTTAAGAAGATCGGTTATTCTCTCGTAATCCTCGCGACGATCCTCGGTAACAGCGAAAATTAAATTCACTTTGCGCGAATGAAGAATTCGTGATATTTCGGCCAGCGATGGATAATCAAAATTTGTCGACATTGTATACTCGCCAGTGTTGTCCAAATGGCAAGCGAAATCTTGGCGGTGCACTACTCCTCCCAGCTAAAGAAAAATACAAGTTTGATTCAATTTAGTGACATATTTTTCTTTGTTGCAGGTGCTTTATCTTGTGGAATTTTTGGAGAATTGTATACTTTTCCATCGCCAGCGAAATGTAAAAAACCATCCGTCGCAACGAGCATTAGTTTTCTGGCTTGTCGAGCCCAGCCAACTTGATGATCGCACATTATGGCTTGTACAACACCGTCGAGTCCACCTTCCAAATTGTCAACGTTTCCTGTCACGTCACTTGCATTTACCTAACGTAAATTTAAAAAAAACGTAAAAATTCTGATTTTTTCATCAATTTTTGGATTTTTGAACGGTAAATTTGATCAAATCTGGGAAAACAGTAACGTATTCTTGATTTACGATAAATTTCCCATCTAATAGAGTCGTCAAAGTTATTTTTAACAAAATAAAAATTTCATCCCTCAGATCTTTCCCTTCTTAACTTATCCACTAGTTCCATCAGTAAAAAATTAGGTTCTTTAAAAATGAATTGACCAGAAGGATTAGAAAACCGGCAATCTTCCGTTTCAAACGAATACAATATCGCCGTTTCTATTTTTTTGAAAAATTTTGGTCAAAATTAAAAACAAATTGTCAACGTTTCCCGCCCCGTCGCTTGCATTTACCTAACGTAAATTTCAAAAAAACGTAGAAAATCTGATTTTTTCATCAATTTTTGGATTTTTTAACGGTAAATTTTATAAAATCTGGAAAAACAGTAATATATTCTTGATTTAAGATAAATTTCCCATCTAATAGAGTCGTCAAAGTTATTTTTAACAAAATAAAAATTTCATCCCTCAGATCTTTCCCTTCTTAACTTATCCGCTAGTTCCATCAGTAAAAAATTAGTTTCTTTTAAAATTAATTGACCAGGAGGATTAGAAAACCGGCAATCTTCCGTTTCAAACGAATACAATATCACCGTGTCTATTTTTTGAAAAATTTTGGTCAAAATTAAAAACAAAAATTGGTTCGCACCTCTTGAATAAATCGATTAATGTCATCGGTGAGTCGCATGTGATGCTTGAAAGAGTAAATCGGCGAACAAGTTGTGTGCTGGCTTTTGCATGGATTTTCCTCTTGTCCCGGAAAAATATAAGGCATCAATGGTTTATCGGCGTAACTACCGAAACCGAGGCGAAAGTTCGTCGTGAACGTGCCCAACGTATGTGCCATTTTCCATCCAAGACCGACGAGAGTATCCTTATCGTCCTTCATCGACCAAGTCAGATCCATCAAGTAATACAAATCGAGAGGATAGTTCCTGATGATAATTACTTTCGTTTTTCCTTCGTTTCATTTAATAATAACGATAACAGCGACTTTTCAAAAAACAAATATTGCATGACAATCATCCATCTCGTTAAATTATAATTAGACTAATGTAAAGCGTGTCCCCAATCAACTTTTTGTTTACACGAAACGCAGTCACGCAATGGCGACCGGTGTTATTTTAATTCTTATCAAACTGGCTGCAGAAAGATCACAAATTAAAGATAAGACAAAACTCAAAAAATTAAAAAAATTTAAATTGTTAAGAAATTATTTTTAAAAAATCGTCTTTCTAAATTCGATATTTTACACCGATAAATTGATGTTTCGGTAATGTAAAACGATTAAATTTAGCTCGAAACGTTCGATTCTCGTCGATAGAAATTGCAATAATCGAAGAAATAAAAAGAAATTTATCGCTACCGATTTTTCCAACTATACGTACTTGGCCGGTCGATACTTAAGTCTCACAGTTTCCGTCGAGTTGGGTCTCAGTCTCAAGCTAATCTTCTGCGGTTTTAGTTGTACGGGAGTTTGTTCGACCACGACATCCTGAAATTCGTCGTTTCTCATTATCTTGACGCGACCCTTCGGTGACCTTCGAATAGCTTGCACAGGGCAGCCGAAAGCCTCGAGTCTCTGAGGGCTGCTGCATCTTAATTTTCCTATCGTCGAGTTCGAGTAAGACTGACCGGAAAAAGAATAGAAAGAAAATATATAAAAAGAAATTTAAAAAAAAAATCGACGTGATAAGATAAATTTTGAATATTTCGAGTACGTAAGAAAACATGAAAGAGACGAGAGTGTCGATGACCCGATTTCACTCATCGTTACGTGGAGTCTGGACGTAAACGATCCAATGATCGTTAATCATATTTCGTGATTAAGAGTGACATTTTGATGAAAAAACATTATCAAACAAATATACATGTGTATGTACGTACCCATTCACTGCACCATGCACACAGTGGATTGTTCTCCATGCAGCTCTTGCACGAAGTTTGCAAAGCGCATTGCTGTATCGACGTCTCGTAATCGTCGCAATGAATCGCTCTTATCGCGCAGACCAGAAACAACACTATTGTCCAACCGATTTTATCCATTTCTCCGGGAGTAAATTATAAAAATGAAAATACACGTTCTAAAAACTTCCAGATTTTCAAATCTTCGTCCCCGATCACTATCGAGTCACTAACGATTCGATCGGCATGATGCTTTTGTATTTTCGTCGATACAACAAAAATCGTTATCGAATTAACCGATTTTGTTTTAATCGATCACGAGAAAACTTTGCAACGAAAAGTAAAAAAGTTCCACTTGGTCCATCAATGTTTTTTTTTCCGTCGATCGAACGAAATCGTTATCGAATTAACCGATTTTTAAAATTAAACTCGAGAAAAATTTCCAAAGAAAGATAAAAAATCTTCCACTTGGTTTAATAATGCTTTTTTATTAGCGTCGATGTAACAAAAATCGATCGAACGAAATCGTTATCGAATTAACCGATTTTTTTTAATCAATCACGAGAATAATATCCAACGAAATGTCAAAAAGTTCCACCTGGTCCATCAATATTTTCTTCCCGTCGATCGAACCAAATCGTTATCGAATTAACCGATTTTTTAATATTAAACTCGAGAAAAATTTCCAAAGAACGATAAAAAACTTCCACTTGTTTTAATAATGCTTTTTTATTACCGTCGATGAAACAAAAATCGTTGAAACAAAAATCGATCGAACAAAATCGTTATCGAATTATCCGATTTTTTAAAAATTAATTTCAAACGAAAAGTCAAAAAATTCCAGTCGTTCTTTACACCGTAATACGCGAGTGAAACGCACGTTTCATTGTAACATTCGCGTCGTAAAGCTTCTTATCAGCGCGCGTTGATAACGATCTCTCGCATTCAGCGACGTCGCGCGTGATTCTGGCGGCTTTCGATCGCAAGATTTCTCGCTAAGGTCGAAAACAGAATTTCTTTTTTCAGACTTTAGTCTCAATATATCTCGTTTATACGCGTCGCCAGAGGGAAATGATTCAGGCCAATTCGAACAATTCGCCATCCGCTAGGATTTTTTTTCTTTACTCACTTCTATGACTAATCGATATACAGCGCCATTCATACCGCGATTGATAACAGCCAACGATGTATTACGTGTTCTCGTCGTTTTTCGTACTAACGTGTAAAATGGTTCGTGTAATATCGTTGAGTTTGTGCTTCTCATTGCTTTAACGGTTAGTAGACACGGTTGCACCTGTTCACAATGGCTTAACGAGGACAAGGTGTTATCGCGCCGGTATGAGAGAAAAGGAGAGAACGAGAAAGTAGGCGGTCCTCTACGTGTACGAGCGAGATAATGACTTGACGAGCTAGCTGTTGCATCAATATTGAAAGAGAATCGTTGAATAAAAATGACTCTAGCGTCAATGACATTACGCAAGTGACCGATTATTAAAATAAAGCTCGAAAAAAAATGAAATATTTCAATAATTTTTAAGAATTTTCAATTTTTGCAAATCTTTTGTTTATTTTTTGTTATCAAAGTCAACTCGAATTTAACGGAGCGATATAAATACAAATCTTTCGATCGATGAAAGGAGAAATGATAAACGGAGTTGAGGAATGATCGAATTAATTTAATTAAAAAAAAATGATTAATTACAAAAATGTCGATCGAACGATCGGTAACCTCGATTCGCGTCCTTGACCTCGAATCGAGGATAAAAAAAGCTTTCGCGCTCACTGGGAGATAAAACTCGCGCTTTAACACAAATATTGAAAGATTTCCGCAAACACAAATTCGCGAATTGGCTCGTCCGTGTTTGCGCGGTAACTTCGCGCCGTTACAAACAAATCGTTACAAAATCGAATCGCGCGAAGCTCTAGTTTCGTCGTTCTCACTCTCGCGAGGCCGACGAGCGGCGCGGGAAATTCGCTCGAAATACGCGATCGTTCTCTCGCCGTATTAATTATTCGCGATCGTTCTCTCGCCGTATTAATTATCCGCGATCGATCGAGACTGATCGGTAAAAACCAAAAAAACGACGTTTTTTTCTTTAAAAAAATTTTTTTTTTTTTTAATGTGATTCGCGATTCGACTCAGCGCGCTCACCGTACAACTTTACGCTTAACAAAACAAACTCAAACTAAAAGGCGTCTCTATGAGTGATCGCGCCAGTTGGTCTGTATCATTTTGCTAGGAAACGAGGAACGGCCCGCTCTATGAAAGAGTCGACGAGTGTTGGTATTATGTCCACATGACGCACACTTTTTTAAATAAACGCGTCTGTGCGCTATATATACGTATACAAATATTAAACATACTCACGTGTATGTATACATGTATGCGTAACATTTGCCTCGTGTACTCGTGCCCATATATATATGGGGCATCCCACGCCAAACCGGACACCATTTAGCTCTTGCATCTCCGATTTTTTTGAAATTTGTTTATATTCTAGTGTTGATTGAAAGAGGCCTCCATGATTTTTTTCAATTTTTTTATCGAAACGTTTTCAAGATATAGATTTTTGAAAAATTACGTTAATTTTTGTTTTTAAACGTCGATAACTTTGTGAAAAATGGATTAAATTGGATGTTTTTGGTTTGAAAATGTTCCTTTTAAACGCACTTTTGATAAAAAAATATCGAAGAAAATTTTCAAACTATATTTCTATAAGATTTTCAAGTTTTAATTATAAATTGTTGATTTACCAAAAACGCGGACTGATCGATTTTCTTGAATTTTTTTTTGTAAAGAACTGTCGTTTATTCTATAACTTTTAAGCTTAGGTAGATAATGGGATAACCATGGGATCCATTTTTTTTCGATTTTTAAATTTCCATATTTTAGTTGTCCGTGTTGAAAATAAATATTAAAGTTTTTTCAGGCTCACTGGCAACGATCATGGAATGCCCCATATATATATATATATATATATATATATATATATATATATATATATATATATATATATATATATATATATATATATATATATATAACATAGTTTCGAGCTTTTTAAAGCGTGGGTAGACATTTATACACGCGCGTTTGTTAGTATTATAAAAGCGAGTCGACGATGAGACTCCGGGTTTGCCGCTATCGACAATGTGCCGTCGGCGACTACATAACGTAATCTCTCACTCGGCACTGGGTACCCCGACTCCATTGGCCTATTTCCTTATATATCGTTACATCTGTTTCGCGCCCGACCCACAACTCCCGTCCACGGATATTTCCCATATCCCCAGTGATAGATAAAGCTTGCCGAATGTTGATTCGAACTCGGTGGGAGGATATAACACAAAACGTATCGATCGATAAATTTTGTAGCTGATAAAAAATCGCGAGGAAAAAATAAATCTGTTTTTTTGAAAATATAGTTCTTCTTTGTTTGGTCCCTGGAATGAAAAAATTGAACTAAAGAAGAATACTGTAATACGGAGTTACATTTAGGATTTTTGGAAAACAGTTACGTACAAAAAACTTCTAAAATCTTGCAAAATCTTTCAAAATCTGTTCGAAATAATCCTGTTTTGATGGTAATCCGTTATATTTCAATGATTTATGATTCTTGGGGCTTCGTGAGGAAGATTTGCCTTTGTTTTACATTTATGTTTACAATTTAACTTCAAAAAACTTCCAAAAATTACCAAAAACTTCCTAAATCCGTTAAAAATAAGTCAGTTTTGACGGTAATCGATTCAATTTTGATCTCTTACGATACTTGGGGCTTCGTGAGGAATATTTGCCTTTGTTTTACATTCATATTCACAAGTTAACTTCAAAAAACATCCAAAAAATGCCAAAAACTTCCAAAATCTGTTCGCAATAATTCCGTTTTCATGGTAATCCGTTGTATTTCAATAGTTTACGATTCTTGGGGCTTCGTGAGGAAGATTTGCCTTTGTTTTACATTTATGTTTACAATTTAACTTCAAAAAACATCCAAAAAATGCCAAAAACTTCCAAAATCTGTTCGCAATAATTCCGTTTTCATGTTAATCCGTTGTATTTCAATAGTTTACGATTCTTGGGGCTTCGTGAGGAAGATTTGCCTTTGTTTTACATTTATGTTTACAATTTAACTTCAAAAAACTTCCAAAAATTACCAAAAACTTCCAAAATCCGTTGAAAATAAGTCAGTTTTGACGGTACTCGATTAAATTTCAATCTCCTACGATACTCGGCACTACGTGAGAAATATTTGCCTCTGTTTTACATTAATTTATCTACTAAATCGTAATATTTCCCAAAATAATGAAAATAAACCTCGTTTTCCCCTTTTTTTTTATTTCGTCAATGAATACTTTGCATTGAATGTTTTGTTCGTTCGTTTTATTATCATTTGAAAACGTACACGCGGTTATTGTTACCGACGTCTCCAGAGTCGCGCAGCGACTCCGTAGGCAAGTGTGATGGCACTAGGCCTAAACTATAACTCGTTTTCTCATTTCTTATTTTTTCGTTCTTTATAAATCCTTCGTGCATTTTTACGTTGCTTTTTTTTCGTAACTCGTCGAACTTCGACTCGTTTCGATAAATTGTTCGAGCGTATTCTCTTTAACCAATAAAAATTATTATCGTTAGCGAGGGTTACAATATTGAAAAAAACTATAAAAAAAAAAAAACAAAAAAATGTTCGTTACGTTCATTAATATCAATTGAGCCCGCTGTGCTCGACAATAAATATATTCTAATTGAATTTCAACGTTTCTTTTTGCCCAAAAAAATAGATATATATACATATATATCTGTATAAATGTTCTATAGTCGAGTTTAGTCACTATTTTTATATACATACACCCTCGTCGATTGTACCGTTACAAAACAAAAATAGACATAGTTAGAGATAGACAAAGAGACAGAAAAATACAAGTAACAGATATGTACACGAAGTGAGAAAGAAAAATCTATGTGAAAAAATTACAAATACAAAAAAAGAAAAAATCAAAAAAAAAATCGTAGAAAATATACGATTGGTCAGAAAAAGAATAATTGCGCATGCGCCATATTGCGTTACAAACGTAATTACATTTTGACCAACTCGATGGATCATTTTTGTATGGAATGTGTGTATGGAAAATCGCGGTTTCGACGATGAAATGTTTATCTGGCACAAAATCCAATTTCTTCGCAAAAATCTTTAACCCGATGAGAGTAATAGATAGACAAATAGACAAAGATAAAGAGACAGAAAGAACGAAATTCTTGATTCGTTCTCGTCGTAACAAAAAAAAAACAAATTAAAAGAAAAGCCCATCACATTTTTCTTTTCGTTCGCATCGGGCTCGTAACGTCGCGAAGAATATCCCGATTATTTTCTCCTCCTCTTCCTTTTCTTTCGTCTCTCGATTTAAAAATCGTTGTCGGATAAGAAATTGAAGGAAATTATGGTTTTCTCTCGGAGCTCGAGACGCGCCTGGCCAATTGTTGATGAAGCGCAACGCCATTTTGATCCTTCGAGGGTTCGCACGTTTGCTTGTTGCATTTTATATCATTCGCGGGTTTCTCGTCACCCGGCGACGCGTCTCTCACCAAACCACGAAGAAACATTCCTGCGCAGGTCCACGGGAAGAGCCTGTAAAAAAGTAAACAAAATAAAAATCATATCGATTTCAATCGATCGACGAGAATTATCAAACGTCATCGACTGTCTCAAAAAAAAAAAACGTTTGTACAAACAAACGTAAAAAGTACAAAATAAAAAGAAAACGAATTAATTATCTTGTTTACCATTTGGCCGCGAGCAAGCCTTGAAGATAGCCCGGTAGAATGGCAAACTTCTCGTTACACCTCATTGCCGTGATTATTCTCTCGGCGACCTCGTTTGGGCTCAAGGTCGGTACAAACCTAAGGTCAAAAACCATTTGTCTATAACAGTAAGAAAACATCCGACGCAACAAAACATTTTAATGCGATGTAACACGTTCCTCGATTGATCCAACGGGACTGAACAATTTTTTACCATGAAATTCGTTCGAAAAAAAAAAAAAAATAGAAAAAGTTACAACAACAAAAAAAATAGGATAACGATTCTACAAACCGTAATTTTACAATAGTAATAAACAAACTTATTAGTTTCGGTGTACCTCGATTGTACGTCCTCGAACATTCCAGTGCTGCGAATGAAGTAGGGACATATGACCGTGGTATTTATGTTGTATCCCTCGGACTACAATGAAAGAAAGAAAAGAAAAAGAAGAAGACGATTATATATACGTATATGCAGTTAAACACATATTTATTTAATGACGCAAATTGCGCAAGCGACTGTTATGAGGACAAACATATCGTCGGGTTGCGCACGTGCGAGAGCGTCGATGCGATTAATGAAATGTTAATCGAGGCTGAGATCGAAGCCAAGAGCAATTTATGGTGCGTTATCGTTAATAAAAAGATAGAGTTGGATGCGATTCGTTCGTACATGCAAATCGCGAAATGCCACGTATTAATAATTTTTTTTTGTTCGTTCTCTGTCTCTCTCTCTCTCTCTCTCACCTCTGCTCCTCCCTGTTCTCGCCATTTTTTGCATCATTTGCGTGCGAAATAAGAAAAACAAAAGGACAATCGACGAATGATCTCACCTCGAGTTCCATTCTCAAGGCCTCGTCGAAACCAACTGCGGCAAATTTCGAGGCACAATAGTCGGCCAATTTTGGTATGCCCACGTGACCAGCTAGACTGGCGATGCTAACGATGTGGCCCTTGTTGTCTTCCATCATCGATGGTAAAAACGCTTTTACCGTCTGCAACGATAAATCGTGAATGAAATTTGAATGCAAACGCGATAAAACAATTTTTTGTTTATAAAATAAGCGGATTTATTATTTCCAAAATTCGAGGAAAAGGAAAAGAAGTTTCGTCTTCGACGAGAATCGAGTTTGGCCCATTGGGTACTTGGTTGATTTTTTTTCCCTCGTTTTTGACTGTTTTATATTTAGTTTTTGTTGTTTTCTTGGTTTTTTTTTCATAATTCTTTTTTCAATTTCTCTTTCTCTATTTGGCGGATCCGAGACGATTTTCGAAACTGGAAGTACGAGAAAACGCAATGGTTGACGCGTTTGTTTGGACAACGAGCGACGCTTCGCTCTCGAGCAAGCGCGACCGGTTTACGCGATTGTACCAATCGTGGATTACGAGATAATCGGCGAAAGAGGTCCATAATTCGCTCGCTTCTATCCCCACCCCTCCTCCTCCCTCCATCCGTGTATCATAATACACCCTCGTTAGAACGTACCAGAAAAATTGCCTCTCGATTCTTGCGGTGGACGCACTCGTGGTCCTTGAATTATGCTTCGCGAGCGAGAGAAGGCAAACTCGCGATTTGCGCCGGCGCCAAAAAAGCAAAAAAAACAACTATCGACTCTCATCGATACGTTCTGCAATCTTTAGAAACGTCTCTAGACTTTCGATCGAATTGCCTTCGCGAGTTTCGAGAAGAAAAAAAAACGAATTTTGAGACAAAATTTAATTAATAAAATAAATTTTTATAAAATTTTTGGGATCCTTTTGTAATAATCGATTATTTTTTATTTGATTGATTATCTTGGAAATGGCTTTGAGCTTGAAGACGAAAAAAACGCAATCTTGGAACAAAATTGTATTAATAAAACAAATTTTTATAAAATTTTTGCTGTTTTTTTGTAATAATCGATTATTTTCAAATTTGATTAATTATCTTAGAAATAGATTTGAGCTTGGAGACGAAAAAAACATAATCGGGGGACAAAATTGTATTAATAAAACAAACTTTTATAAATTTTTTGGTTTTTTTTGTAATAATCGATCATTTTCAAATTTGATTAATCATCTTAGAAATAGATTTGAGCTTGGAGACGAAAAAACGTAATCTCGGGACCAAATTGTATTAATAAAACAAATTTTTATAAAATTTTTGTTTTTTTTTTGGTACTAATCGATCATTTTCAAATTTGATTAATTATTTTAGAAATAGATTTGAGCTTGGAGACGAAAAAAACATAATCGCGGGACAAAATTGTATTAATAAAACAAACTTTTATAAAATTTTTGCTGTTTTTTTTGTAATAATCGATTATTTTCAAATTTGATTAATTATCTTAGAAATAGCTTTGAACTTGGAGACGAAAAAACGTAATCTCGGGACAAAATTGTATTAATAAAACAAATTTTTATAAAATTTTTGTTTTTTTTTTTTGGTAATAATCGATCATTTTCAAATTTGATTAATCATCTTGAAAATAGTTTGAAAATTATGTATTATCCCAGTGTTTTTGAATCATCCGCGTTTTCCCTTTTTAATAAATTCTTCAAATTTTTCTCTTTTTTTGACTTACCCAAAAATGGCTCATTATATTAACGTCCATTGTTCTAATGATGAGCTCGTCCGGAGTATCGAGAAATCTTTTACCAGAGACGATGCCAGCGTTATTGACGAGTATCGTTACCTGTCGAAGAATAAACAAAATTTTAGCATATTTGTGCGAATTAAAAACGAAAAATTATCTCGTTACGTGCAAATTAGGACGCGTGTACGTTAAGAACGCGTATGGAATTCGTTGCAAGTTTAAACTCGCGGTTGCGTCTAAGTTACCAAGAACGACGATGGTCGGCGATGAATTTTTGTAACTCCGCGAGTTCTCGCAAAACGAGGAGAAAAAAACAAAAAAAAAAAAAAGAAACGTCTCGTCCGGTCGCGAAGCTCGTACATCACACGGTAGGCCATATTATTGCGTATCCACCTGACATTATGGCGCAAGTACACGCGAGCTGGAATAACAAATTTCACAACCCATCGTTGTCTCGTTTATTCGCGATTAATAAATCACGATAATTATTTCAACAAAAAATTTTGTTGCACCGATTTGCATCGACGAATTTTCATTATTATTCTCATTTTTCAATTACTCGATATAAATCCCAAAAAAATCAAGAATAATGATAAATTTCTTTTCACAATTCGACTTATTTAAATTCCTTTCGCGAACGAAACGAAGAAATACACTCGATCGCCATTCGCGAAATTACAAAAAAAAACATCTCATGCATCTTGTTTTTGTATTTTTTTGTTCGTTTGTTTTTACGTGTTTTTATTACCTTGCCAACGTCTTGTCGCAGGAGGGCAGCTTTCTTGTAAACATCCTCGCGATCGCAAAGATCGCAGACATAACCGTAGCACGTGCCACCGGAGGATTGTACGAGTTTCACCGTTTCGTCAATTCCTGAAAAGAAGAAAAAAAGTCAAACATAAGAAGAGGAAGAAGAAGAATGAAGAATACAATTATAATAATACACAGATTTGGTGAAATTAAAACCCCGTCGAGTTTCACGAACGAGGAAAAAGAATGTCCAAGTAGACATTGACGAATAACGAAATCGCGATAAAGAAAATGGATTTTGTTAGGATTTATAATCTTCTCTAGACGACTATTCTTAATGTTTCGGGCAATTTTAAATATGGAAATTAAGCGAGTTGCGGGTTTTAAATGTTCCAAGACGTAAGAACCGACCGAGGAGAGTCGAGCGATGATTCCTCGTCGTAACGTGAATTATCGCTGTAATTACCATCGAGGAAATATGTACCAGCGTTACATACGACGATGAATCCCGAGCGGTCGCGCAGATTTCTCGGTTGGCAAGAAAAAGGTCGTTGACTCGGTTCACAGCGAAGATAATGAAGAAAAATCTCAAATTAAATACGAGAGTGGAATTTAATTTGGAAGAAGGAACTCGAACGAATCGTGGATTTGTTTAAAAATATTGTTCGTCGATTGTTTAATAGCTACGATAAGAATTTTAATTATAATATTGTTGTTAATATCGGTTAATTAATCATTTTATCTCGTTCGTTGAACTTTTACTGTACAAATAATATTAATATTGAGAATAATAATAATAATAATAATAATCAAGTAGAAGTTAGGGATTTGCAGAGGTTGAATGATAAATTAACCTACGTAGAGGGCGTTGACGCGAACTCGAGGAGGAATAAAATAATCAACGATTTATGTATTATTGTTATTAAAATATCGTGGAAGTTTTTAATCTCGTTTCGTCCCAAGATACACGTTTAGTTTCCCCTTCCCTCAATCGACGAATACGAAATATATATTCGTTGCAAGATAAATCCAGTGGCAATCTAGTTTCGCGATGATAAAAATAAAAAATAATTTTAAGACACTGAGAAATAACGGGTTTGCGAGAGATTTGCACGAATACGACGAATGTCCACTTGGTCATGATATACAGGATGTTGCAAAATTAATGCATCAACTTTTATTTATCTTAAAAAATTAATTTGATAAGATAAAAATTTCAAAATTTCGATTTTTTTTTCTTGCCATTAGCCTGGAATAATTAATCAAATTTATGATGGTGGGAAAATATGAAAATATCTCGTAGGATTAAATATCGTTTTGCGATCGATCGTTTCGATCGATCGATCGATAAGATCCTTATAAAATAACGAGTCCGATTCTGAATGTCCCTGTACATCATCTAACCGTATAGAAAGTTTCATCCTGTCGATAGTGCGGTGGTTCTCGTTGTTTCGCTTCTTACACAAGTGGCACGTGAACACGGGCGGTCGGGACCGAGAGTTAAAACTTTATTCTGCGCGTTAAACATTTTTCTGAAATTATTGCCCGTACGCGATGAACTGGAAATTTTGCAATACCGCGCTCATTACAGAAAGGAGGTGAATTTTATCGCGGGCTAACAATCACAAAATTAATTCTCGTAACGTTATCAAATTTTCTAAAATCCAATAACAAAAACAAAAATTCTATCCGTTTTAGAAAAATTTGAATATTCAAATTTTTCTAAAACCCAAAACAAAAACAAAAATTTCATCCATATTCAAATTCTTAATCAAAACTGAACGTATCGATCAAAATCAAATTAGCAACGATTAAAAAACGAAACGTCTCTTAAAAATATTATCTCAAGATCGAGAGCGAACCAGAAAAATCAAGAAAAAAATGAAAAAAAAGTAAAACTTCCTTTTTTTTCATTTTCATTCAATCAGATATGATGCGTTTATACTTAAGAAGGTCCGTTAGCCGGTCCACGCGCTACACATCTCTTCTCTGACCATGCGGCTCTAGAGAATGCCGATTTTTTTCCCTTTTTATTTTTCTTCCTTTTTCTTTCGCTTTTTTTTTCACGGGGATCAACCAGTTTTCACCGTTGACCGAATGAAAAACATGCGTCGGTATGAATCTGTGTCTATGTATGTGTCTGGCTGTGTGCCTCTCGCTCCCTGTGCCAACGACCATATTACAAACGAGCGGGTCTGTAGGCCTTGACTCGTTGCCGTGCCACTTCTTCGCCGGCCGGTGCAGGTCGACCACTCTCGTACACGATATATATATATATATATATATATATATATATATATATATATAATATACTAATATAATACCTAATAGTATATTATATAATACCTAATATAATATACTATTATATAATATAATTATGATATAATATAATATAATATAATAATATAATATAATGTAATGTAATATAATAATATAATATAATATAATATATTATAGTATAATATAATAATATAATATATTATATAATAATATAATAATATAATATAATATAATAATATAGTATAATATAATATGTTATGGTATAATATAATATATTTAGTATAATATAATAATATAATATAATATAATATAATATAATATAATATAATATAATATAATAATATAGTATAATATAATATATTATAGTATAATATAATATATTTAGTATAATATAATATATTATATTATAATATAATAATATAATACAATGATATACTAATATAATAATAATAATATAATAATAATAATATTAATATATAATATACTAATATAATAATAATATATAATGCAATAATATAATATATAATATATTATATATTATATATATAATATATTATATATTATACCTATATATGCATATAAACGAAGTTTTTCAGAAGTGGTGAGACATTTTTCGTCTCTTGTTTATCGAATAATTTTGAAATTTCTAATGTTTAGGATATCGCGATGACCGAATCGTCAACGAACCCATTAATCTTCGGGGACGTTGTTACATCTTGGGTGTGAATAATTCAAGATGTTCATAAACAAGTCGTCTAGGTTGAAAAAGCAAACAAATTTTTATTCATGGAAACACATTTTTTTGACCTTGTCTGTCTGAGAAAAAAAAAAGTTCAATGGGTCCAGACACGGATGCGATCTCCAAATGTCGGTTCGCGCATAAATCGCATCGATTTAATCGGCGAAGATTAATTTTATTACCTATTAATACCGATCTTTATCGATCCATCGAGGGATAAGAATAAGATTCGTCTCGAATTTTTATTGTGTTTGCATCGACTCGATCGACGACTATGTTTTTAATCAATTTTCTTCGACAGTTAAATCACGAAAGATCGTAATTTAATCAAACCGATCTCAGACATCGCCGATCTCTCGAACGAAACGTTTACTTTCGACGCGTCGATCGAATTAATTCTCAAAACCATGAAACAAAAAATCGCGTCTAGAATCTCCTTCGATCGAAGGTTGACCATTTTGTTTTTTTTTTGTTCGCGCGTGCTCGACCAAGCAGGTTCGTCATGCGGATGGCGAAGAGAAAGGTCATTGGATTCGATGGCTTACGTGACAATTTTACCGAGACGTTACATCGATCGATTCGTCATTTTTGTCTTATCGAAGAAAAATAAATCTCTATGTCTTCGCTTTAAAAAAACACACACAATTTGTCTAAGACATCAAGGAATATCTATTATCCTCAAATCAAAATTCAAAAATCCATTTTCGTTCCAATCAATTCGTATTATTTCTCTTACGTTTTTCCAAGCGATTTGATAAATCGCGTGCGTCGAAACGGAAAATAATTTTGCGGCAGTGTCAAAAGACGATTGGCAAATACAAGAAAATAGCATCGCGGAGATTGTGCTATACCATATATGAAAGTTCGTGGCAGTGTCACTCTAATGATTGTAATGATTCTAATGACAGTCGTGACCGCGGTCCCCCTCGTTATAACTTAGGTATTGCATGCGAGAAGTCTCTATGAGTCCCGGACGTATCTTACACGTGTCTAAAACCCTACATACATATATGAATCTACACAGACAAACCCACAGCGTACCGATTCGTGTATTTCTCATTCGCGAAATCGGCACGCGACGAATGTACGTTGTCTGTAAATTGCGAAAGGATTCGCTGGAGGAGATGATAATCCGGATATTAGGAGAAAGTGAGATTTCTATTTTTTTTTTGTTTTGTTCACCCCTCCGATCCTCCACCCCGTCTGTCGATCGTGAAGAAGAAAACGAAAAAATCGGTTTTCATTTTTTAACGCGCGTATAAGCTCTCGTGTCGTCATCCTAGACGTGTGGATTTTCTTGCACAATAACGAACGTGGTATGAGGTAAAAATATACGTAGATACCTGAGTGTAATCTGCAGGAACGGCATTAAAAAAAAAATTACCTGTTTATATATCTGTATACGTGTGTGTAGCTCGCTTATATTTAATAAAGCATTATCGCGCAATTCTGACATCGGGAGAACTCGTATACATATCGAAGGCGAAAGAGCACGATGTGGGCGCCACCACATCGAGACGCTAAGAAAAGTGCCGGTCTCGCGAACGATCGTAAAAGTAAAACCGAACGGTCGGTAGTATCGCTTCGCGAATTGCGAACTATGCACGTTGTTTGTCGCTCCATAGTGTGTAGTTATTTCTTTGTTTCTTTTTTCTTCTTCTTCGTTTTCCATCCAGCATTTTACATAATCGCGCACTTTTAAGATGTGAATGAATTAAAACGTTAATACGTTATCGTTAAATTATTAACGATCGTTCGATCGACGTTCTATCGATTGTTTGCCGATTTTTTTTTTGAATTGATTATTTTCTTTAGTTTTTCAAGATTTCAAGATCGTTATCTTGTTTTTTTATCGTTATTAGCATTTTTTTCGGTAAAAAGTCGAACCGATTTTTTGGAAAATGTGAAAATCGCGATTGCGTTTTTCATTGCGAGTTTTTTTTATTATTACGATCATTCGTTTGACGATCTATCGATTTTTTACCGATTTGTTTTTTCAAAATTTATTATTTTCTCCGGTTTTTCAATATCTTTCGATCGTTATCTTATTTTTTATCGTTATAAGCATTTTTTTCGGTAAAAACGCAAACCGATTTTTTGGAAAATGTGAAAATCGCTCTGGCCGATCGTTTTTCACTGCGAGTTTTTTTATTATTACGATCATGCGCGACTATCTATCGATTTTTTACCGATTTTTTTTTCAAACTTGATTATTTTCTTCGGTTTTTCAAGATCTTTCGATAGTTATTTTGTTTTTTATCGTTATTAGCATTTTTTCGGTAAAAACGCGAACCGATTTTTTGGAAAATGTGAAAATCGCTCTGGCCGATCGTTTTTCATTGCGAGTTTTTTTTATTATTACGATCGTCCGCGCGACGATCTATCGATTTTTGACCGATTTTTCTTCAAAATCGATTAATTTCCCCAGTTTTTCAAGATCTTTCGATCGTTATCTTGTTTTTTATCATTGTCACAATTTTTTTTTTTAAATCTCGAACCGATTTTTCAGAAAATATGAAAATCGTGATCGTGTTCATTGCGCGTTTTCTATAATTACGTTTGATTCGATCACGAACGACGTAATCGAGACGCGAACGATCGTTTTGGCCCTGAATTTGGACGTTGACCATGAGAAAGGGGACATATAATTTTCCATGCACGTACGCGTTCGACATCCTTTGGTACGATCGTGCTAAATTCACTCTCGATCATGACCTCTATGCCCCGTAACTATACGAGAGGAGAGGAAAAAAGAAGAAACGTATCTCTTTCAAACCCCTAGAATTTTCTCGATCGAACGACCTTGCCCGAGGTTATCGGAGCTCTTGTACATGCTGATAATTCCGGGACGTGATGTTATTCAAAAATCGTCAAACGGCGCACAAAAGCCAATCGAACCTGATAAAAAAAAACGCGTTATCAATTCTGTTCAATTTGCCTTAAAATTTAAAAAAAAAACAAAGAAATCATTCTCGAAGATAGAAACAAACAAAAAATTGTAACTCTTATAAATTGCATCATAATGGAATTATACACGAAGGAGAGATAAATTACCGGTCCCTTTTGCGGACGACCTTCGCACTTTCGACGAGTGTCCGGTGATCGTACGAGATTTAAGATCCATTGCAAGAGAGACCGGTAAACACTTTCGAAATTCGTCCGCGACGGACAAGAAAAGTTTTCGTACCGCGTTTATTCCTTCGTTATTTCGAAGTCCATTCTGTATCTTGGACCACGTTTTCAACCGTGGACTTTTACTCACGTTCCTCATCTTTCTCAACCTTAAATGTCGCAAGTCCTCTCGAGCCGATTTTTTTACAAGACGAAACCTCGTCGTTTCTACGATTAAAAATCTTTATCTTTAATTAATAAATTTACTTTAATTAATAAATTTACTTTAATTAAGAAATTTACTTTAATTAATAAATTTACTTTAATTATTAAATTTACTTTAATTAATAAATTTACTTTAATTAATAAATTTACTTTAATTAATAAATTTACTATAATTTATAAATTTACTTTAATTAATAACTTTACTTTAATTAATAAATTTACTTTAATTAATAAATTTACTTTCATTAATAAATTTACTTTAATTAATAAATTTACTTTCATTAATAAATTTACTTTAATTAATAAATTTACTTTAATTAATAAATTTACTTTAATCAATAAATTTACTTTAATTAATAAATTTACTTTCATTAATAAATTTACTTTAATTAATAAATTTTGCTGTAATTAATAAATTTACTTTAAGTAATAAATTTACTTTAATTAATAAATTTACTTTAATTAATGAATTTACTTTAATCAATAAATTTACTTTAATTAATAAATTTACTTTCATTAATAAATTTACTTTAATTAATAAATTTACTCTCTGGTCTCAAAAACATTTGCCCTTTGTTTTTATTTTAGGATGACAAAGCTCGATCGCGACTGTTCCAGACTTCGAGTACGATTCATCATTGAGACACTTCATTGCGAACTCATCGTCGTTATGGCACTTCGATATTTACCTACGTTAGACGTCAAGAGTCATGGTCAACGTCGGTACCAGATTCACTCTCGTTACATAAATCTCGTAACGTTCGATCTCCCTTTTTCAGCACGTGTCCGATTCACGCCGGGACTTCGATTCGTACCGAGACTCGTAAATAGACTTTCGATTCGACGCTAGACGTCACTAGAAAACGCTGACTCGACGTCATAATTTCAAGCCGTTGATCAATATCGACGTTAAATTTTGTTTTAATCAAACTCGTAAGATTGTCAAATTTTGCAAATTATTCGAACGTCTGTCGAAATCGTCAACGACTCTATTTCATCCACGAGATTTACAATCGAACCTAAAAAACCTTGAAATTTATAATTCGGCGATATACTTGTAGTTTAGATATCTTTTTATACAGAACGAATTGCAAAATTTTTACGCGAATAACTCGCCCGCGTGCGAAACCTGTTATCGATTTTTAACGATTCGTCGCATCTATTACAGCAATAGTAAAAATATTTAATTATGTAACGAGCCATCCTTTAACAATTTTTGACATCAATGTTTCGACTACTATATATTTTTTTTAGATTTTATTGAGTTCGTCCTGTTTTTAGTTTCTTCTTCAAGGCGATCGGATTTTGAATTTCGGTTTCTTAATTTTTCAAAATCCTTCAGAATTCTTGAATCGTCAAATAAAATTTTGCTTAATTAATTACGCCCAATTAAAAAATAATAACAATACAAGATAAAAAAACTCGAGGCGATTCGATTTACGATTTCGTTTTCTTAATTTTTCAAAATTCTTCAGAATTCTTGATTCGTCAAAGACAATTTTGCGTAATTAATTACAGCGAACTCAAAAATAATAACAATAAACGATAAACAAACTCGAGGCGATTCGATTTACAATTTCGTTTTCTTAGTTTTTCAAAATTCTTCAGAATTCTTGATTCGTCAAAGACAATTTTGCGTAATTAATTACAGCGAACTCAAAAATAATAACAATAAAAGATAAAAACTCGAGGCGATTCGATTTTGAATTTCATCCACATAATTTTTCAAAATTATTCAGAATTCCTCAAATACAATTTTGCGTAATTAATTGCGACGAATTAAAAAATAATAAGAATAAAAGATAAAAAAACTTACCATTTTCGTTGATGTCCCAGACGACAACGATCGCACCGAGATTGGCGAGTCTGAGTGACAACAATCTTCCGAGACCACCACCACCTCCTGTAACGAGGGCGATCTCACCCGCGACACTCTTCATTTTGTACTTCGCCGGTACGAAGCTTTTGACGATCCCTTCGATGATCGCGACGAGGGACAAGAGAAGAAAACCGATCACGTCACCGGTCGACCGTATGAACGACATTTTTGAGATCGTTTAACGAACGAAACGCACAAAATACAAACGAACAATGGAACAAAGAGTCCGTTCGATATTCGGATCGATCGAAATGAAACAATAAAAAATCGTTATCGTCGATTTTACCGATCGAGCGTTTTTCTTGTCGTAATTTTTTCGGGTCGTTCTTCGCGTGTCAAGAGGTCGTCATCACCAACGAGACTCTCGATTCTCTACGTAGTTTGTCCCGTAGTCGCGAGAACTCTTGTCGCCGCAGCTCGGATCGAGAACTCGAGTCGTCAAGTGTTTCGAGCGGAATGAAGCGAACGGGGTGGACGAGCTTGGCTATACTCGAGCGTCCTGTTTTGTAGTCGTTGCCGGTGTGCTCTTTGCCTCGCCGCCGTCGTTGCGCCAATATCGCGACGACTCCCGGAACGATCGGTAGAGCGTGTTGCTTATCCCACGTGCTCGATCGTCTCAAGAATTTTTTCATCCGCGTGATCGGCCAAGAATTTGGACGATCCCTCCAACCGATTGGTCCAAAAATTCACTGTCGCTTTTTCTTCCTCTTCTTCTTTCGTTTCTGTATTCGTTATGTGATTGTTTTTTTTTTTGGTGGAGAAACAAGAAAATATATTTCAGGTTAAATCGTTTTGTTTTATCGTCAGGGTTAACGATGTTGTCACTTTTTTGGGGTTTTTATTCTCTCGCTATTATGTTTCGATACCGATCGATCGGTAAGTTGGATATTTGTTACGTTGAAATTAAAAAATTTGTGGGTGAAAAAATCGGATGTGAAACGAAGCGACGTTCTTCAGAAAACGAGGGAAACCTTACGTTCCCTTTTTCCCGATGTTCCCGCCCTTTTTTTCACCCTTTGCGATCGGAGGCGTGTCCTTAAGAGGGACAGCTGTAAAACATCGGTCTCTACGAAACCGATCGATAAATACTCGACCCTAGGTCATCGCGACAATGCCCTACATCTCCCTTGACCCTATGAAAACCTCGAACCCTCCGTACTATTCCACGATATTTAAAAATTGACGCGATAAGGTAATCAACAAAAAAACATCTAAATTTCCAAGTCGAATAAATCTCGGTCTTGGCTATCGATCTTGCCCTTCGCGGGTCATCCATCGTAACGTAAACTTCGATATCATCGCGACCTTCTTTTTTTTCCTTTTACGAACAAGATGATTTTTTCCGCGTTCTCTCGACGAGGCGAACGAAACTCGAATGAAAAATATAAATAAAATCCTCGTTCGAGGAATTTCATTAATTATGAATTTCTTACGTATAAATATTTATATAGGAGCGAAACAGAACAAGATCTCGTTAGTTTTGTAACGATGATAATTACGATAATGACGAATTAAAACAAAGTCCGATGCCTCGAAGCGCGAATCATTTTGATTTCTTCCATTAAATCTTGAGTGTCACAACTCGATGATATTCTGCTGGGAACGACTCGAATCGGTGAACTACGAAGTTAATTTTTTTATCCTCGACAGTCTCGAGGGTTAATAATTTATCGCAATGTTTTTTTGTTTCCTTTCCATCGCAGCTCGACATTACTTTTTCTCGTCTGACATTATAACTGGAATGTATGACGAATATAAATTAACCGTTTTTTTTTCTTCTCTTTTTCAACGTCCCAGCAATTCATAGATTTGCGTCAGCGTATCGCGATACGTAACCTTTAAATCGCGCCCACTATCACGAAAGAGGGAGCGTCGCTATCAAGATTTTTACGCAATTGGCAAAAAAATAAAGATACGAACGATATCGAGCTCAATCGACGCAGAAAAAAGAGAGGATTGTCGTTATCCGTCGAGATGACATGAGGCGTTTTTTTACGATAACGATGGGAAAAGATCGAACGACAAGAGAGAGGAGAATTTAATTTTGTTATTGTACATTTTTACTGTGTAAAAGATCGAACGACAAGAGAGAGGAGAATTTAATTTTGTTATTGTACATTTTTACTGTGATAATGGTAATTATCGATTGTCGTTAATTATGAAATAAATTGTCACGAATTAATGTGCGAATTAATACGAATTTGTTCAATTTCTCGAATTTAATTTCCCACGGAAATCACATTTTTATTATCCCGCACAAATTGAGATGCTTGTATCTTCGTAAATTGCGCAAAAAAGAAAATGTATATATGTAATGGGCCGAAGCTGGGCCCGAGTGGTCGAGAGTCTCCGCTTTCTAGACAGATAAACCGAAATATATGTGTCTATGTACGATTATACGCCATTCGGGTACTTTCATTTTTCGGTGATTAAAAGGTTCTCCTCGGTAACTTCCGGAAACGATTAATTGCCCGAGCTGCGACGTGTTGAAAGGAAAGATATTTATATTTTTTATTTTCTAATTTTTTTTTGCTATTTTTTCGTTATTTTCTAATTTTTTTTGTTCATTTTTTTATTTTATGTTTCTCTATGTGACGCATACAGTTATATCGTGACCCGACGGAGACCTCGACGAGTGGTTACGCACCGCCGGTAGTCCGAAATTGGCAAAAGTACAAGAACTTTTCTTTTTTTTTAGTTTTTAGTTTTTTTTTCGTCGAGTTATTTACACTTGGGATTACCAATTAATTGTCCGAGCTACGTGTGCGATGTGTTATAAGGAAACATATTTATATTTTCTATTTTCGATCTTTTTTTGCTATTTTTTCGTTATTTTCTAATTTTTTTGCTATTTTTTTTAGTTATTTTCTATTTTTTTTTGTTATTTTTTATTTTATTTTTCTCATCTGACAAATACAGTTATATCGTAACCCGACGAAGACCTCGACGAGTGGCCACGCACCGCCGGTAGTCCAAAATTGGCAAAAGTACAAGAACTTTTCTTTTTTTTTAGTTTTTAGTTTTTTTTTCGTCGAGTTATTTACACTTGGGGTTACCAATTAATTGTCCGAGCTATCTATGCGACGTGTTAAAAGGAAACATATTTATATTTTCTATTTTCGATTTTTTTTTTGCTATTTTTTCGTTATTTTCTAATTTTTTTGCGATTTTTTTCGTTATTTTCTATTTTTTTTTTGGTATTTTTATTTTATTTTTCTCATCTGAGAAATCCAGTTATATCAAGACCCGACGAAGACCTCGACGAGTGGCCACGCACCGCCGGTAGTCCGAAATTGGCAAAAGTATATACAAACAAGAACTTTTCCTTTTTTTAGTTTTTATTTTTTTTTTTCATCGAGTTATTTACACTCGGCGTCACCGACGAACACGATGAGTTTGAAGTATTTGTAAAAAAACTTCGTGTCGATCATTCTCCCTTTCATCTCGAGGACATTATAACGGCTTACGCACGATTGCCAGGTGCTTTCGGTTTCCGACCACTTTTCATTCTTTCGTTTATTCTTTCTTCTTTTTTCTCTTTATTTCGTACACGAGATACGAGCGTCTCGAAACAGGTTCACCTCGTCTTATAAATTAAACGATCTTTATTTTTTTTTTGGACCTTGTATTATGTAAACAAACGAAAAAATAATTATAATTGCCTACTTAATGCGCAATCTCATTGGCGCTCGCTTTAGCCATCGTTGACCTTAAGAATTTTCGAATATATTCGGAAAATTGTGTCGCTCGAGCTCTTTTTTCACCGAGAAAGATTAAAAAATCGGGTTAAATATACAAAAATAACGATTTTTTTTTGCCACGAGAGGTTGAAAATAGATGAAGATTAGAACGTAATTAAAGCTTATCAGGAATGTGTCTACTGTCGAGACACGTGTCAAGACGAGGTCATCGATCCGTTCGTAAACAAGATCATTTTTGCCGATAAAAATGAAGAAAATCAACAAAAATCGTCGCTAATCACAAATCCTCGAGTACCCAAAGACTAGGTCGCGTTTATCGAAATGAAAATAATCAACCGATAAGACGATATCGCGAATTCCACGCGGGGCACAAAGTTTCGCCGATTCTGTTCGAACAGAATTTCGTTTTTGGATTTTTTTTTTTTGCATTCGTCGCTTTTATCGTGTTCAAAATGCGGATGTAGTCGACTTCGAGAGTCGAGAATGGCTCGCGTAATAATAACCTCTCGTACGTACGCCGAGGGAGAAAGAAAAGAAGAAAAGAAAACAAAAAAAAAAGAAAAAGAGACAAAATACGAGCTTAGTGAAAGTCCAAGGATTCTAATGAGAACCGGTCGGTGACGCTCGTACGTATATGACGAATCGCGTATGAGAATCGAGCTGAGAAATTTGAACGAGAGACAGGGAGAGTGCAGAGATCAAACGTGCTCGATACAAAAATCGTGCAAAAAAAAATAGAAACGAAAAAAATTCTTTTGCCTTGGAAAATCATAATTAATCGACAATTTTCCTTGAGCTAATTATCGATTTATTTATTCTTTTAGAAACATTGATCGATCGCAAGTCTTTACATAAAACTCAAGGTTCTCGGACTTTGCCATCTGATTTTATCGTTTTTTTTTGTTTATTGGTTTTTTTTTCTTTTAAAATGCAACTCTCACACATCGAGTCGTAATTACACGTGTACAAGCTTCTGCGATTTAACGCTGGAATCTAATGATGTCGAGATTTCACAATTTTTTGTTGTCTCCTCTCTTTCTCTCTTCCTCGTATACTTCACTTCCTTCATCTCGATGTAACGAGCACGTGATACGCGTATCCAGGTATCGTGGTTTATCAAATCGTCGTACCTCGTCGAATCTTAGGTAACGTTACGTAAATTCCCACCGATCCAACAAATATTTATAGACAACTTTCAAAAAAAAAAAAGTTTTTAAAAATATAAATTTCCTCTTCGATTAGAATTCAAAATCTCGAGTCTCGCGGTTTTTCCTCGTTATTATCCTGACACTTTCGTAAACAAAAATTGATAAAAACGCAATAATCAATAAACGAATAAATATCAATAAAAAACAAAATCAACAAATCACTATAAAATCCCCCAAATTCTCGTTCTAAAATTGCAAGAATAAAAAACAAAATAACTGACCCAAGTTCGAATAACGAGACGATCTCGTCTCGTTCCTTCAGAAACAAAACCAAAAGAAAAACAACAAATAACCATAAAATCCTCCAAATTCACGTTCTAAAATTACAAGAAGAGAAAGTAAAAAAAAACTGACTGAAGTTCGAACAACGAAACGTCCTCGTCTCGTTCCTTCAAAAACAGACCCAAAAGAAAGAAAAACAAATCACCATAAAATCACCCAAATTCTCGTTCTAAAATTACAAGAAGAATCACCAAAAAAAAAAACTGGCCCAACTTCGAACAACGAAACGATCTCGTCCCGTTCCTTCGACGCCAAAACCAAAAAAAAACAACAACAAATCACCATAAAATCTCCCAAATTCTCTACAATAACAAGAAAAAAAAACCAAAAAGAAGATCCAAATTCGAATGACTCGACGATCTTTCGTGTACCTAATTACCGAGGGACAAGAATCGCGTACGAGGTGACCGGACCGTTCTTCGCACTGGTACTGGTCACCGATCGCGTTACCACCCGTCGTCTCTATCGTATAAAATATTCGCGCGTCGCGGGAGCTGGTTGCACGTTTCGCCGTTCGTAAACCAACACATACACAGCCATACAAACACTCGTACACACCTGATACCGCGTGGACACTGACACGAAACAGGTGCTCCTCTCTCTCTCTCTCTTTCTCCTCGCGTCGTCGCTTACGACAAATCGGTATAAGAAACACCGGGACGATCGGCCGGATGATCGAAACCGCGCAAGGTGGTTTTACGGATAAGCTTGTACGAGAAGTAACCGAAACCTGCCGGTTTTACACGCTGCCTCGACGAATAACGACGTCGAGAGCCTCAAGAGAGAACAACGCGTTCACCTCGCCAGAAATCCGGCCACTGGAACTCGGCCTCCTGCGCGCTGTACTGAGCGAGCTCTTGGAATGAACACTCTCATATATAGATACATATATATGCGAACACGTACATGTACACTCAAACTCCCATATGCATGTGCATATACATGTATATGTGTGTGTTTGTGCGTGTGTGTCGGTGTATACATGAATGCACCTGAGTATAAATGTGTGTATGTATATTGTGTGTGTGTGTGTTTGTGTGTGTGTGTTTATGTGTGTGTGTGTGTGTGTGTGTGTGTGTGTGTGTGTGAATAGGTTTGAGAGTATGTAGGTAGTGCAATAAGGAACAGAGACCCTCGGATGGCGAAGGAAGGAGGAGGCAGAGGTATAGCGGTATATCCTCGTTTCGAGCGAGTCCGCGGTGAGCGGTATCGCGGATAGTGTTGGGATTTAATGACACTATCTTTCTCCTCCCACCCTTATTCTCTACACACACACAGAGACACGTGCATAGCTATAGCACCTTTATGCCGGTTGACGGTGAAAGAGAGAAAGGTACACGCTACGTCGCATCTTACTATCGCGGGAGAGGCGGTTGCTTCAACCGGTGAACCCTGAAAGAGAAGAATGACTGAGAGAGAGAGAGAGGGGGGAGAGAGAGAAGTGATAAATAAAAATTAAAATTTACGCTGTTTTTTTTTCGTATTTTTGTTTAATTAGAGGGAAGTTTGATTGAAATTTTTATCGTTGAGTAAAAGATTGTTTATTTTAATTTGAATTGGAGTCGAAAATCAATTTCGTGTTGAGATTGAAACGTGCGAGTGTCTTTGTGAAAAAGAAAAAAGAGCATGGGGAACGCGATGGCGATTAGTCGCGGTCTCAATTCGTTCCTAATGAGAAATTCATCTGACCTCGTTAATAAACGATTAGTTTCGAAAAATTCGGTCGCAAGAAGTTGCTTATCGGGCATGGAATACGTGACTTTTTGAAGTTTTCTTACCGTCGTAAACTTCGTCGAATTAGTCGCGACTTCACAGTCGTTCATCTCCCCTTGTCTCTGTAAATATATTTATATATGTATGTTCTTTTTCCTTTCAATTTTTGAAACTCTCTCTCTCTCTCTCTCTCTCTCTCGATTGTCCGCTGCGTACCTCTGGCGGTCACTTCCGTCTGACATTAAGGAATTGTCATCGCTAGACACGTTCAAGAGTAGCCTTATGGAGTACCTCCTGATCTCTGAGCAGAGCGAGCAATAAACTGAGCAATATACTCATTAATCTGATTAATGGTGTTTTCCTATTCAGACTCTGTGCTTTCGTCCTTTGGTTGTTACGTTCTTCTCGAGTTAAGGTCATAGATTCTCATTTATTTGCTATCTACTTTTCTTCATGTTAGTTTCTCGTTTATGTTTTATTTTTTATCTGTGCTTCTGCCGCTAAGCACCGCCATGGAAATTCTCCATCTTTGGTTCTGTTTATGCTATTTTTAGTTTATTTTCAGTTTATTTTCATTTTTGTTTTCACTGTTATTTTCATTTTTATTTTTACTTTTATTTCTATTTTTACCCTTATGTTTAGTCTTACTTATGATTGCTATGTTTCACATCAACATTCTATCTTTAGTTTAGTCTATCTTTATTTTTGTATTATTCTTAGTCTTAGTATTAACTTTTACATTGTGCTTTATTCTGTAATGTTACCCTATAGCAATGCTACGGTATAATAAAACTCTATCAATCAATCAATCAATCTCTCTCTATATATATATATATATATATATATATATATATATATATATATATATATAAATAGATAGACAGAAGATAGATAGAAAGATAGATAAATAGATAGATAGATAGATAGATAGATAGATAGATTTATATATATAAATATATATAATAAATAATTATTATAATAATTGTAATAATCATAATATAATAATAATATTGCTTCTTAAACGTATATATATATAAATAGATAGACAGAAGATAGATAGAAAGATAGATAGATAGATAAATAGATAGGTAAATAGATTTATATCCTATATATAATAAATAGATAATATCGATAAATATGGATAATATATAAATATAGATAATATAGATAAATAGATAGATAAATAGATTTATATATATAAATATATCTAATAAATAATAATTATAATAATTGTAATAATCATAATATAATAATAATATTGCTTCTTAAACGCATATATGTATAAATAGATAGACAGAAGATAGATAGAAAGATAGATAGATAGATAAATAGATATGTAGATAGATTTATATCCTATATATAATAAATAGATAATATAGATAAATAGATAGATAGATAGATTTATATATATATAAATATCTATATTTTTTTCTTTTTCCTATCTATTTATCTATCTTTCTATCTATCTTCTGGCTGTCTATATATATATATATATATATATATATATATATATATATATATATATGATTATTATAATTATTATAATTATTATTATCAATACCATTAGCACGTGCGTACGTGATCGCACGTTCGTATTATCGGCCCATGGCCTCCGGGCGTATTCGAGAAGCCCCGACAAGGTATTTCCTTTGAACGACATCTCACAGTTGAATTATCATCGTTGTGTACACCTCGTAACAACGAGCAGCGAATGCATCACGTTTCTTAGACCGAAATATAAGCAACGTGTCAAGGAGATCGACGTCTTTCCTATCCCTCTCACTCCCCAAGTCGCAACTGCTCTCGATTTCTTCCCTTGGTTCTTCTCCATTTTCACGTAACTTGTAGGTCGTGTACCAATCGCGATATCCTCGAACGCGTTATATCGACGATCTCCTTTCTCGTCGACGATCGTTGGAAATTAAACAACAAATTGAAGATAAAACGAAAAAATGAAAATCAAAGTTATTTGATAAATGTCCAAATTTATCGTTCGTCCAACGATAAAAAGAATAAAGAAACTGTGCCGAAGAAAGGTTGAACCTCTCGTCGACCATCGTTGGAAATTAAACAATCAATTGAAGATAAAACAAAAAAATGAAAATCAAAATTATTCAATTAACGCATCAATTTATCGTTCGTCCAACGATAAAAAGAATAAAGAAACTGTACCGAAGAAAGGTTGAACCTCTCGTCGACGATCGTTGGAAATTAAACAATCAATTGAAGATAAAACAAAAAAAAATGAAAATCAAAATTATTCGATAAACGCATCAATTTATCGTTCTCCCATTGATAAAAAGAATAAAGAAATTATGCCGAAGAAAGGTTGAACCTCTCGTCGACCATCGTTGGAAATTAAACAATCAATTGAAGATAAAACAAAAAAATGAAAATCAAAATTATTCAATTAACGCATCAATTTATCGTTCGTCCAACGATAAAAAGAATAAAGAAACTGTACCGAAGAAAGGTTGAACCTCTCGTCGACCATCGTTGGAAATTAAACAATCAATTGAAGATAAAACAAAAAAAAATGAAAATCAAAATTATTCGATAAACGCATCAATTTATCGTTCGCCCATTGATAAAAAGAATAAAGAAATTATGCCGAAGAAATATTGAGCTCGAACAGAACGCACTTACCCCGATTCGTCATTGGTCGTCAAAGCAAAAGAGAAACATTGTTTCTACAGACGAGCCTCTTTTTTTCAAATCTTTTTTTTTTCTGACGAGAAATCCGAGGTCCACGTATGAAACAATATTAGCTACGGCAGAATCTCATCTCAAGTGTCCTGAAAATTTCATGTCCAATCCGAGAATCGCACATTGGTCGTGAAAAAACCGTGTGCAAAAGATCCGACCCGTCGCGCGTGGCAAGACGTGACGTTGATAAGATACACTTACGCAAGTTGCGCGATGACGCGTTGCAACAATGTTATCCTATTCCTTAATACTTTATTTCGTATTATTACATTCTCCCATTTTTTTTTCTTTTTTCCTTTACTTTTATTTCTGATTACTCCCTCCGCAACAATCGGCTTATCGTCAAATCCGAGGATCGGCAGACTTCCTTGTTTAAGGTTGTTGTGAGGTCAGGTCGAAACGATGTCACCGAGATGAAATTTTGTATGAACGTTCATGATCCATTTACTAATCAACCTGTCAAATTTCAAAACAATCCACAGTACAGTTATTTAGAAAAAGAATCGCAAACTTGGAGCATTTGGTGTGCTCATCACATTATGTCTATGGGAATTTTTCCAACATTTTTCAGTATATTATATATTTATATCTGTCGAGAAAACGATTGCACGGAGTTAAAAAAACAGGCACGGTTAAATGAAATATCGGACTAACTTTTGGTGCTTTGAAAATAATAATTTACAGTACCGATTCAACGTTATTAATGATTATAATCGCGAATTTTCCCAAAAATTGAGCACACAAGATATAAGGCTTCGGAAACATGACAACAGCGTAGATGTCACAGGCACTCCCTACCTGAGCGACCCTTTCCAACGAAAGAATTTTTCTCCCGGGACCTATGTTCATGGTTGATAAACAGACACTTCGATTTTACGGTTAAGAACGGAGCGGGTATTGGGATCTGCCAAAATTCGTGAGACATCTGGTGGTATACGTTGAAACTAAAACCGGGATGCATTGCTCAAGTTACAACGTAATCATTAATATCAGTAATTTTGAGAAAATGAACAAAAAATGGCAGAAGTAGATGTCTTTACATCTCGCAACCCATCGAAAAAAAGAATTGCATGTTCCGTATATGGATGCGAGAGTTCTTTTAAAAAAAAACCGTGAACTGACGTTCCATAGTTTCCCCCCAAAAAAAAGCCCGATGCGTATACCAAAAAAATTTATTCAGTAAAACGGAAAAAGTGGAGCAACACCAAGCATGGAAAAACGCTTCCTTGTTTTCGCCGCGAATCAATTAGTTATTGCAATCACAAATCTTTTCCAAATATTTGATCGGTGTAAAAATAAATTCGACGCTGA
The DNA here is from genome assembly GCA_946811545.1 of Netelia fuscicornis. Taxonomy (NCBI): domain Eukaryota; kingdom Metazoa; phylum Arthropoda; class Insecta; order Hymenoptera; family Ichneumonidae; genus Netelia; species Netelia fuscicornis. Next base: position 2,481,395 of record OX328013.1, read on the forward strand.
TAATTGCAATCTTCCGTTTTCGTGAAAGTGCGAGGTAAGCCCGCTCGTGGAATAAACAACGATCGTAATGACATTTATCAAATTTGTTGTTTCTAGATTATTGCACGTATTTCGTTTGTTCTTTTGTTGTCATTTCGTCGGTTTAAATCGCGCGTCATAGATTGAAAAATGAAAACGTTCAAACTAAACACAGGAATTTTTCCGCTTGTCCTTGAATATAATTTGTTTGTCGGGCTCATTCAACCGCGAAATTTGAAAGCGAACAAAGAAATATAACATCGTCTGAACAATTCTCAATATTGTTGGAGAAAATAAAGAAGCGGAGTTTGCGCGCGTGTAAGAGAGAAAGAGAGCGAGATGATTTTTTTTCTCTTTTTATTTTCAAATCTCGTACGTTGCGCCGCCATGTTAAAGCGGAACGAACACTTTGTTTTTCTCATTGTCTGCACGGATTTGTATGAGATCCTGATGATATTCCACACGCTACAAATGTTTGGGTTCGATATCGAACGTTGCGCCAATTGTAACAACAGACGAGTCCGTCGATGAAAAATTGTTGACGATGATTTTATATAAAAAATTGTCCGCGTATTGGCAACTTCATCATTCGGTGATCCGAGAGTGGTGTCGAAAGGGTTGTCAACGTTCGCGCGAAAAAAAGAAGTAAGCGAGAATAGAAAGAAACAAGAATATTTGCGTCCACCATGGAATTTTCGTACTCGTTACGGAACTTTATATTGTTCTTCGCTACTTTTACCGGTCTCACGAACGTTACTCAAGGTAGCCATCATCATCATCATCATCATCATCAACAGTATGAAGAACGTGAGTACCGTCGCGACAAAAGTATTCGTTAAAATAAAAAATTTTTGAATAAATTACATTTTTAGAGAAAATAATATTTTAATTATCGAAATAATTCACGATCGATGTAATTTCGCTTTTTTTTTTATAGGAATTTAATAAGTTTGATCGAGTTTAAAGATTCGGTAGATAAATTTGAGAATTGATTTGATTAGAAAACATTTGAATTTCACGGAGATAAGTTTATTTAAACAATATTTGTGCAATTCTTAAAATCTTTGACGCAATTTTAGCTTCATCTTCGTCCAAAATTATTTGCTATAATTTAAAATTTACAAAACAAAAATTGATTTTTACAGAAAATAATATTTTAATTATCGAAATAATTCTCAATCAATGTAATTTCGCATTTTTTTATAGGAATTTAATAAATTTGATCGAGTTTAAAGATTCGCTAGATAAATTTGAGAATTGATTTGATTAGAAAACATTTGAATTTCACGGAGATAAGTTAACTTAAACAATATTTGCGCACTCGTTAAATTCGCTTACGCAATTTTAGCTTCATGTTCGTCCAAAATTATACGATAAAATTTTAAATTTACAAAAAAAAATTGATTTTTACAGAAAATAATATTTTAATTATCGAAATAATTCACAATCAACGTAATTTCGCATTTTTTGATAGGAATTTAATAAATTTGATCGAGTTTAAACATTTGCTAGATAAATTTGAGAATTGATTTGATTAGAAAACATTCGAATTTCACGGAGATTCGTTTACTTAAACAATATTTGCGCACTCGTTAAATTCGTTTACGCAATTTTGGCTTTATCTTCGCTCAAACGAGGAAAACGTTTACAGAAATACGAGATGAGCAAAATAAAAAAAAGTAAACAGCAAATTCGTGAATTAATCTCTCGAGCTTCGAATTTCCTGTTAGATTTTTGCCTAAGCTCACGTTTATTCAAAGGTGTGTTCGGAGATAAAACTTTGAGCCCGCGTGCGTTTTGTTCATTGCCGCGTAAGATTATAATCGCGAAATTTTTGAATTAACGCGTTTACTCCGTTAAGTCTTTTTATACTTTGCTACTTGACAAAAAGAATCACAATATATGACGTTAACATAAAACTTTTGATATTCGTATAAAAAGAACCGAGAACGACAACTCGAAGGCACTCCAATTTACGTTGGAATCGTCGAACGTTAAGAAATCGCGAAAATATCGTCGACGAAATGCCGTGGTACGACATTCGTCTGATCCGTAATTTGTTGATCGCGGGTCTTCTCGTCAGCATTGCCTGCAGTGCCGAGGCTGGTGAGTCCGTCAAACGCACGTCAGAATATAATTGTTTCACGCACAATGAATTAAAAAAAAATTAATTACCGCATGATTAAATGTTTTTTTTTTGTTTTTTATTAATCAAGCACGATAATTGTTTATCTGTCGCAAAACGTTACTTGCGTTAGAACGAGATTGAACGAAAATTTGTATGTCGATTAAACCAAATTTTGTGTCTATTGAATTAAACAACAACAAAAATTGTTAAAATTGTACTTTTTACGAAAACTAATATAATTTTATTGAACGTACTGAGAGTAACCTCGTGATAATTATTGTATTTAAAATTCTAAAGCTTCGTGTAATTTGCATAGCGATTATTGCTCGAGGACTTTTCTAATTATCGAGGAAAAAAGAAGAGAAAATATACACTAGATTTATTATGCATTATGGTAAAACGTCACGTTTTTATAAAAAATTTATGCGAACCCTGGTCTTCTTCCTCGTTTGAAAAATCACAAAATATCGCAAATTTTTAAGTTCTTACAAAAGAAATTCAGTTAAAAATAACGAAGAATTATCATAACAAAAATTGCACAATCCTAATTTTTCGCATTTCGTTAAAATCGTTTTGTTTTTCCGTCGCCTCGAATTATCTCAGTTTTCCTCGAAACAATTAACTTTTTTTCTATCGTTAGATCTCATTCATTCAAGCAAATATGCACAAAACCAGTTATGCTATCGATACGTGTCACTGTGTTAATAACGATACTTATCGTTATTTATCAATGCACAGTGAATACCCGCATAAACCTCACGGAGGTTTCTTTTCTTCCGAGTAGATCCGCGAATTTCCCGCATGAATATTCAATTTATGTTTGTAACACTTAACTCGTGTAAATGTTCTCGAGGAGGAAACGAAATGAAAGGTAAACTATAAATATCGAAAATAAAAAAGAAAAAAATTGGGCACGTGTCGCCTGAAATGGGAATTAAAGAGGGGGAAAGATCTATCATCGAGTGAAATATGATGTGGTTTTATGTAACTGTCTCCAAACTCGAGGTTCGAGAGAGATTTCTGACCTGGTCGAATACTAATTACTGTCACAAATATACTCGACGAAGGTAACGATACTGTTTTTGCCCCCTTTCCGTTTCAAAATTGATAACGCTAACAACCTGATAAAAGACGATTACGTCGAGTCGCGATTCTCGCGAGCAAAATGCGATTCTTGATCGAGATGAAAATCTGCGATTTATTATTTGCAGCGACCCAGAGCGTGATATTGTCGACGCCGGAAGAATGCGCCCGTACCTGTGTACTCGGCGAACCGCCGAAAACGTGTTACTACCATTGGAAAGCCGAGATGTACAGTACCTTGACGAGAGCCTGTACACTTTGCCGTACGAACGCAACGATGAGATTGGCCGACGATTGTCAGTGTATAGAGGCCGACGGTGTTGAATTAAGTGGTATAATGGTGGTAAATCGAATGTATCCAGGACCTGCGATAGTGGTTTGTCGCGGCGACAAAATTGTCGTCGATTTTGAAAATACCGTACACGGTAACGATATCACGATCCATTGGCACGGAATATTCCAAAAGAATTATCAATATTACGACGGTGTGCCATTCGTTACCCAATGTCCGATTCTCGTGGGCACGACGTTCAGGTATCAGTTCGGAGCTGACAATGCGGGTACCCACTTTTGGCACTCGCACACTGCACTTACCAAGGTCGATGGTCTTGAAGGCGCTCTAATTGTTCGGGAGCCGAAAATCACCGAGCCGAATAGCCACCTTTGGGATCGCGATATGTTACAACACACCATATTCATCACCGATTGGTTCCACGATTCTGCCAACGATCATTTCCCTGGCAACCTCGTCAGAAATCCCGGACAATCTGCTAACAGTTTCCTTATCAATGGCAAGGGTCAATGGAGGGTTAGTTGATCGACCTTGTCGATTTTTCTCTTCGTTCCTTGGATTCTCAAAACTTTTGTCCACTTTGCCGATTTCCAAGGTAGAAATTGTTAACTCTGGTTTGTTTCTTTCGCAGAATCCAGCTACCAATGTCTCGACGACTATTCCGCTCGCGGTTTTCAACGTTCAACGTGGTCTGCGTTATCGATTCCGTCTTATCAACAGTTGCGCTTTGACTTGTGCCGCCACAATGAGTATACAGGGTCATCGTCTTACGGTCATCGCTACCGATGGTGAATTCGTGGAGCCTGCAGTTATCGACAGTATCAACTCAGCCTCTGGTAAAATATCAATGTTAATTATTTCTTTGCTTTAAAGTATTAGATAATGTAAAATGAATGTTAGCTCATCGAGATGTTTCCAATCCACAGCCGAACGTTACGATTTCGTTCTTCACGCAAACGCCACTGGCAACTTGTACTGGATTCAAGTTCGAGGTCTTGGTCAATGCGCTGGTAGACAGCTCCAACAATTGGCTCTTATTCGTTACAACGACGCCCCCTTCAATCTTGCCGCTCTACCCAGACCGACTTACCTCGCTGGCATCCCTACCGGAGTTGTAAGTTGGCAAGAAACAATTCTCATCGATCAGGAATTGCAATTTTGTTTTTCTTCTTCTAGGTGCTCAATCCATTGAATGTTCGTTGCCACGGTGATTACTCTCCACCCGGTGTACTTTGCGTCAGCAAACTCAAGAATGCCAGACCCGTAAATCCTAGAATTCTTCAAAAAGAGGCCGATTTTCAAGTATACTTGGGTTTCGGTTTCCGGGATTACAATATCACAGATCTCTTTAAGCCTGGAACGTATCAAAAGTACTTAGGTACGATATTATCACGAGGAATTTATTGAATTTAACAGAAAGAAACAAATGATTGTAAAACATGAGAATTTTCAAAATTCATTTTTCAATACTCTTATCGAATTTGAATTGCGATCTTCGTATCGAATTTTGCTATAGTTTGCACTTCAGCATTGTCGCTCTAATCGTAATTTGTATTTTTTGCTTTTTCACCAGTTGGTGGAGGCACAGAAACGGCTGCTCTAGTCGCCAATATATCGAACGTTTTCCCACCCTCGAATCTGCTCACCCAACGCGACGAAATGAATCCAGATGACATTTGCCATACGGGTAAACTACCCTCCTACTGCAGTGACGAAGAAACTTGCCATTGTACGCACGTCCAGCATCTTCCTCTTAACGCAGTTATAGAATTCATTCTTGTCGACGAAGGTACGTACACATAATGATTAAGAAATGCTCGAAGTAATAATATTTTTGTCTCGATGTTCGTAAAATTGAAAGATGAATTTAATTTCTAGCTCAAATTCCGGGACTTTCCCATCCTTTCCACTTGCACGGACATGCTTTTCATATTATGGGCGAGGGTTGTGCTTCGGATTACAACATATCAAGCATCGACGTCGATACAGTGAAGGACTGGGATGCCCATGGATTAATGGATCGTTATTTCGGCAGACCACCATCGAAGGACACTTACTCCGTACCCAATAACGGATATACTATCGTTCGTTTCATCGCTGATAATCCTGGTAATCTTTTCTTTCCTCGCTCTACATATTTACCTTATATGTTTTACAAAAAAAAAGGAAGTCTAGCCATTGGCAGCCAAAATAGGAAGTAAGCCATTGGCAAGATTATTTGCAAATTTCTAATGAACCGAATTCACTCGTTTTTATATTTCAGGATACTGGCTTTTCCATTGTCACTTCTTGTTCCATTTGGAGGCTGGTATGGCCCTTATTTTACACGTTGGCGAGCAAGACGATTTACCACCGGCTCCAGCAAACTTCCCAAAGTGCGGCAACTATGTACCACCGATCAATTTTCCGAATTACTAATCGACGAGAGAACGTGCAAATGTCACGAGGAAGAAACAATTAGCTGAATATATATTGGATATATACAGCTTTGCAAATAGGATTGTATTTTATAGTGTGAATAATGTCGTCGAGTCAATGAGAATGCCGTACATTCATAACTCGAATGATGTAACGAAGTACGCACTCTCGGCTCGTATATAAAGTGTCGACACAAAGTTTTCCAAACGCCACATTCAACCTCTTGTCATCGACAATTATTTGATAAATCGAAAAACACGCAAAACCGTAACTTATTCAGTGAGAAGTGCTCTCCGTCCTTCGTAAGATCGTACAATCTATATTAATAAATGCAAAGTGAAACGTTTGAAAGTTTTCAAAAAGCGCTGTTAACAACCCGAGTAAAAATGAATATATATAAACATATATAATTGTATATAAATTGATCATATACAATTGTATACAAAAATTGGCCCGATAGAATTGTATATATTTGTATACAATTGTATATACTAATATACAGTTATATATGATAATATATTAACATATATAATTGTATATTAGTGTATACAATTATATACAAATATATACAATTCTATCGGGCCAATTTTTGTATACAATTGTATATGATCAATTTATATACAATTTTATATGTTTATATATATATATATATATATATATATATATATATATATATATATATATTAATTTTTACCTGAGTACATATAATTAAATCTCTGTAATAATATGGTAGATATTAAAATCACATGAACAACATAATGAATTCTAGTTAGTATATGTTTTTATTGGGAAATGTTTCGAATGTATAAGTTACATATATTCGACAAATACCTTAATACAAATATCACTTTGTAAGTAGTACAGTAATAATGACTACAAATAATATTTAAACTTTTTTTCAACATTGGGTATGAAAGCTTTTTTTTATAAATTATATAAAATAAATAAAACATGTCAGATTTGCTTACAGAGACTTTTTAATATTAACTTACTTAGTGACTCTCTTTTATATCGACGTTATATTCTTTTAAATATACTTTGATTGAGCCAGCACATGAAATAAAAAAAAATAAATACGTGAGCATGAAGTTAAGTAAAAAAAATAATCTTATTTAGTTTGCGCAATAAAAAAGGAAACAAAATTTTTTTAATCAGCATTGTTTGTATGCTTTATGATATAAGTGCACATAGAATATCTTTGGTAAATAATAGAAAAATGAAAAGTCTTTTTTTTGTATTGAGAAAAACTCAGTGATCAGCCTCATCTTCAGTGTTTTTCTTATTTTTTCTTTTGATTTCGCCGATTTTTTGGCTCATAGCATGAAGAAGAATTTTTCGGCTTTCTTCTGGCCATTTCTTGCTTTTTCCGAATTCTTGGCAAAATTCTGAAAATTTAAAGTTTTAATAAAATATCTAGATGATAGCTAATTTCAGATACAACAATAATAAGATTTCGTAGAACATTAATATATAATTAAAAATTAGCAGCGTAAGAAAAAACGCATTATTGTCAGCGATATCTGCACACACAACAGGTTTTTGTAGAATTTTATGCGATAAAAAATCTTGAAAAATAGTTATAAGAAGTTTTAGAATTGTATTAACCAAGTATCGCTGTTTTTCCTTCAATGTTCAAACAATCAAATTTCTCTCGAGCTCTTTCCTTTCCCTGGGCTTTGGGACTCTTGCCGGTCAACGTACATTTTAAAAGATGGTCATGTGTGAAAACTCCATCTATTAATTGTCTAACAAGATGAGTCTGTCTACTGCAGGAACCAATAGCTTCATTGAATATTTGTTTTTTACAGTAGACTCCATTTTTCAATAGAACCATCTATAAATTAATTATATACGTTGTAATGATAAAAAAGCTTTATATATTTCGAGAACATAGAAAGTAAAACGTTATAAAGAGGTTTCACTCACAGGTTCAATCACGTTGTTTCCAAATAACTGATTTGAATCATGTTTTTCTATATTTTTACCGTGTTCATTCTCCTTTTCTGCATCCCATACTTCGGTATTTGCGTTATTCTCGATACCATCGGGTGAATTGGAAGAGAAATTTTCTTCTTGAGGATCTGTTGAATTCGCAGTTTTTGAAATTAATTTTATATAGCTATTTTCAATTACCAAAAATCTCCACGTGTTCGATTTGAGAGAAAAAAACAGGCTTGTTCGTATTTTAATACAACTTATTGAAACTGCATGATTTTGAACTTGCTTGATTTCGATAAACGAGCGTTGGCTTTTGCAAGTAACAACTTTAGTTCCTCTTTAGTTGGACTGCTTCTTTCCGCGTTGACAATTGTACTTGAAAAATGATTGTTCGGTGATACGTTTAAATAACTTGAAGAGTTGTTTGCCAAAGGTTTCTGCGATACCAATTTTTCCACCTGTTTTTGGATACCTTCCGATGTATCCTGCGCACTGCATTTTTTCTTCTTGATTTCTCGTGCCTATATGACAAATTTATGTCCATAAAACTTTGAATTGTTCATCCTCAATTGAGTATAAAGGCGTATATATTAAGTTGATTAAATCAAAAATAGAGAATTTTTTTTACAGCGAATTTTCCACGAATTTGTATATTCATAACAAAAACAACTCAATGTACTATCGCAAAATGTTCTTCTTCGTGATAGAATATAGAACAGAAACCTATATTTTTTAAATGTATATATGTATAGAATGGAAAACATAAAATAGACGAAAATAAGATGTAGGCTTCTTTCCGTTATACTATCACGAGAAAAAAAATTGCACAATCACACTGAGATATTTTATGAATATAAATTCGTAAAAAATTCTGCATAAAAATCTACTTTAAATACTCTTTACTGAGAATTTTTTATGAATTTATGTTTATTAAAAAACTCAATGTGATTTGGAAAAATGTTTTTACTCATTCCTTGAGGAAAAATACATTTTTACAAGAATACATTTATAAAATGGAGGCTTCTTTGGGTTATTCTATCACAATACAAATTCATGAAGACTTCGCTGGAAATGAAATATTTTTAACGCATAAGATGTATACGTGCATTTTGTTTTTGCGAATTATATTCATTGGATGGTGAAAAGCTTAGTTTCTTAGGGCGATTTCTCTTTCCGGAGACCTCTGCACTTGTATTATCTTCTACTTTATTATTCTGCCTCTTCTTTTTTAGGACAGCTGTTCTCTCACGTTTTAAAAAATCCACATCATCTGAAAAAATATACTGTAGAGGTTACGCCCACGTTTATTGGGATATCTTAAATACACACAATTTTCATTTTAAAGAAATACGGTGAAATTTATTGATGCAAATACACGGAGAATTATATTTAACTGCTGTTGAAGAATTTGATTAATTACCTGAATATTCAATAACTTTGCCATCAAGTCGTTCGTTGCCCGACCAAACAAAGCTTACTGAGCTACCACGTGCTGGTGGATTTCGTTTGTCGTAAATCACGTCATCGTCTTCGACAATGCATAACGAATTATCTTCGTTACAGGCAATCAAAAAATGAAGAGCCATCCTTAGTGCTACTTCTGGCAAACACAAAACAAATAAAATACTTAAAACTTGCACTTTATGTCACACGTCCGTTTACACCATCGACGCCATATTGCAAACTGATTCCACAGTGTAGGCTCGGGTAAAGCTGAGTATTATAAATGTGCACCTATTCCGACGTAAACGCATTCAGAAACGTTACCCATGAGTGTAGGTTAGGTAACATCACGTGATTCGCTCTATCCCACTCCATGGTCATTGTTGCGAGTTTTGGGTGTTTCTGAACGCGTTTGGATACACTTATTTTTACCTGTTACGTTTCCGAGCGGACCCCAGCGACTGATCAATCGCATTTTTTTAAATCTCATTATCGAGGTTAATTGCTGTGCGAATTATGGCGTCTTGCAATGACAGATCACCAGCAATACCAACAAAAAAATATAAACGATACAAAACGGATCCTGATGTTCAGGTATGAAATTCATTCTAGTACTTATTAATATTTTATCAATTACAAATAAATAAATATTTTTTTTATTTACTTTAATTTTTTCGATGAATGTTTCCTCACTTATCTATGGTAAGAAAATTCCATTTTGACATAAATTCAACACAAATAATATGCATTTCCTTTTCTACAAATTTTTTTAGATACCATTACGGACGATAAACAGATGGCACGCTCGAAAAACGAATATTGTGGAAAATAATGAACACGAAGCAGATGATAATAGGAGAATGGACGAATCTTCAAATTCAGATATTGCATTTCAGCAATGCATCAATAAAACTGATAATTTTCACTCTGATGAAAAGTATACGTCCAGTGAAAGCGAGCAAAACGATGATAATTTTAACCAAAGTAACGAAAGTGAAAACGACACTGATGACGTATCACTTGGCATTGAGAGTGAAGAGGACAATATTGTTAATAATATACAATTAAGGGGGGAGGTGCCCAATGTCACTATCGCCACTGATATTAGTTCGCTTGATAATGTCAAAATAAATCAATTATATGAAAACAGCAAAATTTCTGTAGATCGAAGTGTTTACAACTTGTTGCACTTATATACCAAACACAAGTTTTCAAAGTCTGCTTTGAAGGATGCATTGCGAGTATTGCTCGAGACACTTCCTGAAAATAATAACATGCCGAAAACGATATTCAAATTATTGCAGTATGTTCGAGACATTGCACCTGCTTGCGAAGTTATAAAACATTTTTATTGTAAAAAATGTTTATATTATATGGGTAATGACGATAAAATAACGAGGTGTGATGCGTGCAATGAAAGTCAAAACAATTTGAATTTCTTCTTCGAATTTGATATTGAAGATCAAATCAAATATTTATTTGAGAAAAATAATCTCGCAGAAAAATTGAGACTGTTTTCAGCTGAGCATACTGATGGAAACATAATAAGCGATATCACCGATGGCTCTGAATATATAAGAGTAAATGCACGCGAGAATAGAAACAAATACGATTTGACACTAATCTTAAATACCGATGGATTATCTCTGGTCAAAAGTAGTAAGAGCAATTGTTGGCCTTTAATGTATACTATTGCAGAGCTTCCACAATATTTGCGAAATTCATTTATCATTATTTTGGGTTTATGGTATGACAGTGATAGTAAACCGCTTATGAATACATTTCTTCAACCGTTCTGCTCAAAACTGCAAAAAGTTTTCAGGGATGGGATAGTTTGGGAACATCCTAAGACAGGAGAAACTTTTACTTCAACAATTGTAGCTCCGTTATTTATCGCTGATGCGCCAGCTAGGGCCTCATTGCAAAATATATTGAATTTCAATGGTCATTACGGTTGCAATATTTGCGAACTGCAAAGTAAAAAAAGCGCAAATATAGAACAAAGAAAAAAAAGATCCCGTATATATCCTTTCAGTGATAAATTTAAATTAAGAGTTGGCCTTGAAATGGAGAAACAAGCTCAGCAAGTCTTAGAATCAACATCAAAATCGGCCATTAAAGGAGTCAAAGGCTATTCTGTTTTATCGAGTTTACCTTTACTCGATCTCGCCACATGTGTATTACCAGAATACATGCATTCGGTACTTCTTGGCGTTGGTAGACAATTTTTTAATCTATGGCTTAATGTACGTGGTTCTTGGTGTATTAAAAAAGATTTCGAGGCGATTGATAATACTTTGCTAGCTATCAAACCTCCTCAGTCATTCAATCGACTACCAAGAAGTCTGAACCAGCTTCATTTTTATAAAGCTTCTGAATATTATAATCTAATGTTGTTTTATTCGTTGCCCGTTTTTGCGAAGCATTTGCGAGAGAAGTTTTTCCAACACTGGATACTTTTCGTGATCGCTCTAAACACATTACTACAAGACAAAATAAAAATAATCCCTGATCTCGAAAAAGCTGAAGAATTGCTAAAGATATTTGTCCAGAAAATTCCAGAGTTGTACAATGATACCGTCATGACATATAACGTTCACCAAATGTTGCATCTCGTCTTATGTGTTAAGCGGTGGGGCCCTCTGCATGTTACGTCAGCATTCCCGTTTGAAAATCAAAATGGTTATATTGCTAATCTTGTCCATGGCAATAAACACATAGGCCAAGAGATAATCAATAATTTAAACATTAATCAAGGTGTACAAATATTAAAATATCGCATTGAAAAAAATGCTTTATATTCATCGAAAACTTGGGAATTGTTAGGGAAAAAAGTGGCCATTGAAATTCGGGACGATGAACGTCAATTACTTGAAACTAATGGTTTCAACTACAAACATTTGGATATGCACGTACGAGTAAAAATAAATAACGAAGTTTTTACTTCTGTTAGGTGCAAAACAACTAAGACCGATAGTTCAATAATAGAAATGACGAAGAACAACTCAAGCGTTCCCATATATGGAATAAACCGTCTTTTCTTTTCATTTGAAAATACTTTATATTTTATAATCCAACGTTTCGATGTAAAATACGTTGATATGTTTTGTCATGTAGAAAAAAAAGCTATTGTGACACATATAATACCGGTCGAAGAAAGCGACGATATTTTGTTAGTGAAATATGAAGAAAAAACTAATATTAATCAACTGATTAGAATTGGACATTATCTATGTAAAAAACCCAATAATTGTAATCAAATTTGGTAAATATATTTACAAAATTTAGTAAATATATTTACCAAATTTGATTACAATATATTGATGCAATACATATATTGCATCAATAGATAATTTGTTAACTTTTAATAAACAATCTTATAATATCGGTATATTTATTTAACATATATTTTGACCTGCTTCCATATACGCGAATAAAACCAAAGAAAACTGTTTCTATATTTAACCATATATGAAGCCATATAAAGATATATACAATTATATGTATTTCAAAGGAAAATAAAAGTACTCATGTACAGTCATATACAATTTTATGTACCGTAAATACAATTTTCACGTATATATATAATTATATACAACACTATATTGAATTATATATAACTGTATATGATGTTATATCTAATTATATAAACACCCTATAAAAATAGTATCTCCATATATGATTATATATAGAACTATGCACATTTTATCAAAATCAAATTTGATGAAAGTTCATTTATATCGGATTATATATACGAATTATAGGGTTAAATAAAATTATATATAGACCTATATATTAATATATATGACTATATATAATTTTTATATAACTGTATCTAAGTATATACGATCATTTTAGTCGAGTAGTACATTTATATCGGATTATATATACGAATGTATAGAGTTATATACAATTATATATAACCCTATATATAAATATATATGATTGTATATCATTTTTATATAATTTTATCTAAGTATATATAATCATTTTTACTTGGGAATTTATCACAAAGCCGAGTTAAATCTCTAGTAAAAAAAAATTACTCGACAATTCTAATCGCATTTCCTGTTCTAATTTATGTATCTGCAACGATTGTTCAAAATTGACGAAAGACAAGGTGCGCTGTAACTATAAACGCGCCAGACGCGGAAAAGGCTAAAAAAATAAAGCGAAACTTTTTATTTCAAATGCACAAAAACACGTGGAATTACAATGCGAAAAGGAATCGGCGGAACCGAATTTTTCCAGTGGTAAAAGAATTCAACAATACCGAATTTGGTTAAGTACGACGCTCAAACTACGAGAACCCTAATCTTAAGATATTCACTGTTTTGTAATCAGTCACATAGATATAAATAATAGGCTGGCATCCATTATCAGGCAGGACTTGCAAATACGTCGCTAACGTTTTTGTTTTGTTCGTAAAATAAGAGCTCTCCTACCCAAGTGAAACAAAGGATATAAAACGAGTATGCGAAAGCGGAAAGTTCCAAAAATGCGATCGCTCGTCGACAAACGATGAAGTTCCGATTTGTTATTTTGTTCATCGAGCTATGTCTCGTTATCGGTGGAACACGTGGTAACTATAATCAGTTTTCAAGCTCGCGATTAAATGAGAGATCACAGTTGGACCGTAAATGATTTTTCTCTTCTAGCCGGTTTCTTCTCGGAAGTTTTTAGTAGTTCGTCGAGCGATTCGAGCTCCTCGAACGATGTGAGCTCCTCGAACGATGTGAGCTCCTCGAGCGATTCAAGCTCCTCGAGCGATTCGAGCTCCTCGAGCGATTCAAGCTGGAGTTCCGCGTACGCGTATTCTTCCAACCAGCAGTCTCTTGTGAAAGGACATGCTCGTATCGCAAGCACAATGTCAACACCGGAGGAGTGCGCTCGTACTTGCGTCGCTGGCCAAGCAGCAAAAACTTGTTACTATCACTTTACGGTGGAGACATACGCCACGATGACAAGAGCTTGTCAATTGTGTCAATCGTCGAATTCTTCGGGTGGATTAGTAGCGGATTGCCAATGTATAATGGCAGACGGCTACGAACTTTCCGGAATAATATCTGTGAACAGAATGTATCCAGGACCTTCGATAATGGTATGTCTTCACGATTACGTCGTCGTAGACGTTGACAATCGTGTACATGGAAATGGTATAACGGTACACTGGCACGGACTTTGGCAAAAGGACACTCAATACTACGATGGTGTGCCATACGTCACGCAATGTCCAATCGCCGAAGGAACAACCTTTAGATATCAATTCTGGGCTGATAACGCCGGTACACATTTTTACCATTCGCACTCCGGTCTTCAAAAGGCCGAAGGTCTCGAGGGTCCTATCGTCATTCGCGAGCCTAAAGAAAACGAGCCCAATAATGATCTCTGGGATTACGATACATTGGACAACGTTATCTTTATCAGCGATTGGCTTCACGAAAGTGCCACTGAACATTTTCCTGGCAATTTCTTCCGATCGACGGGACAACGTCCTGATAACTTTTTGATCAATGGAAGAGGACAATGGACGGTTTGTACAGTCCTTATATTTTTCCTGGGGACATCTTTGATTATGTAGGAAGTTTTAACTTAAAATTGAAATTTTAGGATCCACAATATCAAAATACAACGAATGTTGCTTTAACTACATTTACTGTGAAGCAAGGTGCTCGTCATCGTTTTCGCATGATCAACAGTTGCACCATGACTTGTCCAGTCCAAATGACTATTCAGGGCCACAAATTGGTGATCATTGCTACGGACGGTGAACCTGTTGAACCTGTGACTGTTAACAGCATTACTTCATTTTCCGGTAAAGTTTATTTATCTAGAAAAAAACAAAACAGTCGAACCTGGATGAGCGAGAGTTCAAGGGGCCTTTTTCTCGCTTATGGAGGTTTTTCACTTAACCGAGTTTCTCACTTATAGAGATGCAGGAGCGAGTATTCTCGCTTACAGAGGTGTACACAAATACAAAGAACAGTGATAGATATGTAGTATATACATTTTTTATATGAATTTGGCAGAGATACTTCTTCATAAAAACAAAACAATTACATATATATTGTTATACTGATTATTAATAAGTATACTACTGATGATACTTAAAGAAAATGCGTTAACTTTTTTTTGCATTTCTGTTTTCGTATTTTCTACGTGTTTTTCAATTTCATAAATTTTATCGAAAATTGTTTTATCAACAACCAGCAAAAATTCAAAAAACCGATGGAGCGTCTCCAATGCATTTACAGCCTCTTGCCTCAGCCTACCCATGCCGAGTTTATAGCTGTCTTTCCGATTTGTTTTGTCTTCCACGAAATTGGCACGAATTTCGTGAAAAACAAAACATATTGTAACAGATAGTAAATATGCTCGAATCTCGCTTATAGAGGTATAAGGCACGTGTCAGTCTCAGTTATAGAGGTTCGGGCATGAAAAACGACTCCCTCATATAGAGGTTTCTATTTCTCACTTATAGAGGTTTTTGACGGCCAAAATGACGGGACTTGGCAATTACTCTCACTTGTAGAGTTTTTTCGCTTATCCAGTTCTCGCTCACCCAGCCTTGACTGTATATCTTCGTGTTTGTCGAATCTCGATCAATAACTAACAATGTAAATTCTCGTTTTGATTCAAATAGCCGAACGTTACGACTTCATTCTCACCGCTGATCAACCTTCCGGCAGTTATTGGATTCAGGTTCGAGGTCTTGCCGAATGTGTTCCAGATCAGACTCAACAATTGGCAATTCTACGTTACGACACGTCGAACCTTGCTGATCCAAAACTTGAGAGACCAACCTATGATGCAGGCCTCGATAAAGGAGTCGTAAATATCTATTATCAACAATTGAATTCTAAAGATATCAGACCGGATACGAAAATATATAATGAGAATTGTAACTTCTCAGGTTCTCAATCAATTCAACGTTAACTGCGATGGCTCGTCCCAAGCAGCCAATGTGGTATGCGTCACCGATTTGAAAAGTGCCAAACCAGTACCCAAGCGAATTCTCTCACTTGAGCCTGACATCAGAATTTGGGCACCCTTCGGTTTTCACGATTATACGATTGAAGAACTTTTCAAGCCAGGCACATACAAGGCCTTTACTGGTAATTTTGTTGTCGAAGTTTATTCTTCATTACTTTTACTCAAGATTGCTGGCCATTCTTGGGAATGAAAGGAAAGAAATCTCTCTAATCAATGAATATTGAATTTCTTCTGTGCAGTACCAATTGCAGTAAACGAACTTATAACTCTTATGGGCAAGAATTGCACGTACGTTGCACCACCTACGACACTGATCTCTCAACGTGATGAAATTTCCGATCAGCAATTTTGTACCTTTGAAGAGGTTCCTGGAAGATGTTTACCACACGAAACCTGCCCTTGTACACTGCTCGAAGAAATTCCTCTCAATTCGGTCGTGGAACTAATTCTCATCGACGAAGGTATTTAACCCCTTAATTAACAACAACGGGCATAGCCCGTGTACGATGATCGGGCCAAACGTAAATATTAGCAGCGGCGCCCTATTAAAATTATAAGTATTTGTGGAATATTTGATAAGTAATTAAAATCTGATACAATAATTGTAGTAGACGCAAGTACTACAAAAAGCTTATTTATACAAAAATCAGTAACACAAAATTAATTGTTAGTACAATCCTCACTGCTTTCATCGCGTAATCTTTTTGCTGAGAACATTTTGTGGGATTGCCTCTCTAGAATTTATAAAAGTAAATTTCGACGTGTGAATGTGACCAAGAATAACTTGAAACTGATTACGATACGAAGAGATAATAGGAATACATCACGAGCCTTGTCTGTGCTATTTACAAACCGCGACCATCCTACCACGAGCGATGCCCGTAATATTTACAATTGGCTCGATCAGGGTATTATACAAGTCGTGCGAATGGCTCGAAGGATCAGCGATCATGTTTACGTTTTCGGCCCAAAATTCTCGAACATAAATCGTAGGTTAAGGGATTAATAACGAGAGAAACGTAATTGAGGGTTGAATCGTTCGAATGAAAATTTGTAACATGATTGAAGGACGCTTCCCGGGACTCTCGCATCCGTTTCATCTTCATGGCCAGCATTTCTACGTGATCGGTGAAGGAGGTGGCGATGGATACAACTTAACGAGTATCAATGTTCTGCTGGCCAAACAACTCGATTCTCAAGGATCGATGGGGAGAAATCTCGATAGACCGGCGGCAAAGGACACCTACGCAGTGAACATGAATGGATACACGATTGTCCGATTTCTCGCCTCTAATCCTGGTAATGAATTACTAGAAAATTCTATGATAAGTATAATATTGTTTTTATTCTAATTTATGTTATTGTTTTTTTACCAAGGTTACTGGTTTTTCCACTGTCACTTCTTGTATCATTTGGTCAATGGCATGGGCGCTGTATTTCACGTTGGTCAACCGAGCGATCTGCCACCGGTTCCACGTGGATTTCCACGTTGCGGAAATTTCATTCCACATATTGGCCCTGGTTTTTAATAATAAGTACAATAAATAAATACGAAAGACAACGATAATGCGCGTTATTTTACTTACAAACGATTCAAAGTGGAAAAATGCGTGAATCGTCAGGCGCGTCTGACCAAAGCGGGAGTTATCTACTGTGGTAAAGGCTCGAGAGCTTGTATGGAAGATTTTGAGACTTCTTCGACTCGAGAACATCCGACACTTTGCCACAGATATCTCCTTGACTCGTACAACTCGTTTGAACATTTTAACTACATAAGACGAGTCAAAAACCTCTCTATAATTATTAGCGAAGGAAAGAATAAAAAGAAAAATAATTGCTTATATGAAAGAATTGTGTAAACTTACATACGTATAATGTTACGTTGTGAATTGTTCGTATTGCATTCTTAGCAGAACGTTGCACCCGGATAATTTGGTGATCATAATCAATTCTGAATAATCGATTATGATCCCGATAAGCACACCGTGTCAACAGAAAATGATGTTTCGCTTTACTGCCTATCACTCATTCTGACAAAAAAGACGTATCCATGTATAAATCTGTCGATAACAATCAATAAGTCATCAGATAAAGCAAGAGGAAATGAGAAAGCAGAAACCGATCGTTGCTTATAAAATGGATTAATGAGCACTTTTATATTCGACTCTTTCGTTGGCTTTACAATGAAGTTCTCTTTCACGTATTTGATACTTGTCGTAACTCTTATTATTCCAGTTTACGGTAAGTGAAATATCTTCGCTTCTTTTTCCTAGAACATGTTTTACCACGATTACATAGAAATATGTTTCTTACTTCAGCTCTCAAGAAAAATATCTTCGGAAGTGGCCAGAATGTTCCGATTCAAAATCAGACCTTATCGACCCCAGAAGAATGCGCTCGTCAGTGCGAATCCGGCGAAGAACCGAAAACATGCTATTACCAATTTACGGTAGAATATTTCTCTACTCTATCAAACGCCTGCCAATTGTGTCGGTCTAATACAACGACGAGATTGACTCCGGATTGTCAGTGTATCACTGCTGACGGTTTTGAGGTGTCCGGTGTAATAACGGTGAACAGAATGTATCCGGGTCCGTCGGTAATGGTTTGCCTCAACGACTATGTCATCGTTGACGTTGTCAATCATGTGCCAGGTAATGGCATAACTATTCATTGGCATGGGATATTTCAAAAGGATTATCAGTATTACGACGGTGTTCCATTCGTGACTCAATGCCCTATCGTGGAAGGCACGACGTTCAGATATCAGTGGAAGGCCCAACATCCGGGCACTCATTTTTGGCACTCCCACGCCGGTCTGCAAAAGGGAGATGGTCTTGAGGGTGCATTAATAATTCGTCAGCCAAAAAATACCGAACCTCATAACGAACTGTGGGACGTCGACGGATTGGACAACGTTATTTATCTCAGCGATTGGTTTCACGATTCTGCCCAAGCTCATTTTCCTGGTACTGTCGTGCGAAATCCTGGACAATTGCCGGATAATTTCCTCATCAACGGTTTGGGACAATGGACGGTCAGTCTATTTACATAAATAAACTTGTATTAGAAGTTTCTTGTCTGAATTATTTTGATGTGATATTTGCAGGATCCTGCTACTGGAATTACGACGACTACACCACTTGCCAATATGACGATCAAAGCTGGACAGCGCTATCGGTTTCGCATGATAAATAGTTGTAGCTTTACATGTCCTGTTCAATTGACTATTCAGGGACACAATCTTACTCTCATCGCTATTGATGGTCAGCCCGTTAATCCAGTCGTCGTTACCAGTATCGTATCATCCTCCGGTAAGGACGATTATCTTCTTATTCTCCAAATCATTATCTGATTAGAAATATTTCTGACAATTATTCTAATTGCAATGATTTTTTGTAACAGCGGAACGATACGACTTTGTTCTCAATGCCACACAAACGCCTGGACATTACTGGATTCAAGTTCGTGGTTTTGCAGAATGTGCTGATTTAAAACTCCAACAATTGGCTAGTCTTAGTTACGAATTCGCTCCTACACTACCTGAACTTAGCAAACCATCCTACGATGTTGGTCTACCATTAGGGGTTGTGAGTACAAAAATTATTTGAAAAAAATACAAGCTCAAAAATTGAGCTTGAACTCTCAATTTTGATTCTACCTCAGCAAACCAACCGTTACTAATTATTCCTCTTAGATTCTCAATCCATTCAACGTTCGCTGCAACGTCTTGCCTAATGCAACTAATTACATATGTGTCAATCAATTGGAGAGCACGCTTCCAGTCCCCGAGGAGATTTTCAAAACAAAGCCCGATGTACAACTGTATTGGCCATTTGGTTTTTATACATATGAACTGCAAGATGTCTTTAAGCCCGGCACATACAACAGATTTGTTGGTAATCCCGGAAAAAAAGTTTCTTATTTTTGTCTTACCAATTTTAAATCTGTTGCTTATTTATTCTTTATCGATTCTTTCCTTTGTGCAGTTGCGACAAAACAAGCATGCGCTACAGTTGGTAACATCTCGAATGTTTTTCCACCTTCTCCATACATCTCTCAGAGAGAAAACATTCCTGATGAGGAAATCTGTTTTGTCGGGAGTGTGCCTGAACGCTGCAGCCACACAAATCCTTGCACTTGTTGTCACATTCAAAAAGTTCCTCTTAATGCGACAGTGGAGATAATTCTTGTCGATGAAGGTGCCTCAGCTAAAAAAAAGCAAATAGTTCTTTTAATTACCCAAATATGGTTAATTAACAAAATTTATAAACCCACAGCCCAGATACCAGTGTTGTCACATCCCTTTCATATACACGGCTACGCTTTTTACATTATGGGTGAAGGACGTGGCGTCGATCACAACATAACCCGTATGAATCGCGAAAAAGTCAAAGAACTTGACAGACAAGGGAAGTTGAAGAGAAATTTCAACAATCCTCCTGCCAAAGACACTTATGCAGTGCCCTATAACGGTTATACCATTTTAAGAATTGTCGCAAACAATCCTGGTAAGTAAACGTAGATAAATCGTTTCTTCTTATTTTTGTTATGATATACTGATTCTTTATTTTTGTTTTCAATCATTTTTCATAAACATACGTTTCAGGGTATTGGCTGTTTCACTGTCACTTCCTCTTCCATCTTAGCATTGGCATGGGCCTCGTTCTTCAAGTTGGCGAACCCAGCGACTTGCCACCAGTTCCTACGGGGTTTCCCAAATGTGGAAATTTTCTACCACCGATTACCAATTAAGGTAGTTCTATCTACAAATAAAATCCATAGAATTTTATTCTCAAAAAATCAATCATAATTTAAAAACAATTGCGAGTGAGGTTTAAAAAAAGAAAACAAATCTCTCAATTCCGGTTAAGGCAGTTCTATCGTGACATTAAAATCGAAAAATTATTTTCCAGTTTTTCTCATATACAAAATGGCTCGCGGCCTTAAGTTAATAAAGAAAAATTGTTGCACATTGACTAAAGAACAACATATTCAAAATTCAAGGTCATCCAAGGTCATACGTACTTGCTGTATAATTACAAAAATTGCGAAAATTCTTTTCTTTAGATTTTTTTTTGAAAAACTAAATAAAGCTTCTTTGATGTTGCATAAAAATGTATGCAAAGTTTTAGAAGGCTTCACCGAGTAGAAAGCGAGATATTTATGGATGAAAATGGAACTTTTAACACGCGCTCTTATGAGAGACTACCGAAAATTCGGATTTTCACCAATAATTATCTCAACTTCCGCGTGGTAAAACCTTCCAAACATTATTACACACGTGTACATATGACATCAAAGAAGATACATCCAAATTTTCAACAAAATCTTAAGAAAACGATAAAACGACAGAACTACCTTAATTGAGCAGTACTAAATGAAGAAAGAATAAAAGAAGTGTTATTATACAACGATTTAAAAAGAAAGATAAGTGTCGAGACTCGTTGGCTTGACAAATATTATTTTTAAATAAAAAATACCACCAGCTGATAATGTAGATTACTTTCTTTATTTTTTTTTCACCTTAATGTCCTATTCTCCCGCAAGATGACGCCACTCGTCCGATCAACGCGGCGGGACTGTCGATCGGAGATGTTACTTTAGGTCATTCCCACGACTCGTAACCGAGAAATATTTTGAAATAACTAGAAACATCTTATGCCATAATCAAGTTCGAGGTCTCTCGCTAGTGACGATGTATTGCCTCGAGGTACATTTCTATTAAACATTGTCACGTCACGAGTTACCACGTAAAATTATGCAACGACGAAGAACGTTTTTCTTTTCTTTTCAATACTTGTTGACACATCTTGCCCAAGTACACAAACAGACGACACAGAAAGATGGTAAATTTCAACGATTTTAACTCAAACGCTGTAATAAACATTATCATTAATAAGATGGAATATTATTCGATAGTGATGTCCCATTTTCGTTAATACTGATCTATGTGTATAACCAACGACTTGGTTCTTGAAATAATGTAATCCTGCTGTTTGGTCGGCTTGATAAATAGTTTTGTAATTCTCTATAGAAAGCCCTTGAAGTTCGGACGTATGTGGCTCGTTCAGGCAACACGAGGTATGCCGTGTGTCCATGTGTGAGTCGGTGTTCCGTTAGAAACTACAAAACAGAATATTTACCAATCAGCCTCAGGGTCCCATTTCGTTAAGATTCATCGATTGAAACATATTTTGAGCGAATGGTACGTAAGCCTAGTCTGGAAAATAGCGAAACGATTAAATAAGAAAGTCCAGTAAGTTTGTAAGATTTTTCTATTTATTTACTTTTTTGCAGGAATTGATTATGAAGCGGTGGACTGCAGCTTGGGTGTTAATAAACAGTGACGAGTATGAAGACTGTTTAAATATTGAAATGAAGCTTGCAGTGGTCGAGGCTCAATGTTTTTCTTCCCTTTTGTCACTCGTGCAGCGTACGTGGAATAGCAATTATTCGCATTCCCAGATGTCTTGCCAAATTTGACTCTCGTGCAACAACAAATGCACGTATCTCATTGCGTTTCCTCATCGTCCACAGGCCTACCTGGTACTATTCGTGAAACAATTGAACACATATATGCCACAGTCAAACATGAGAGTCGGCTCTTGGAACGAGCGTCGTGAGATTGTTTCTTTTTTTTTTCTTTTCTCTACAATCTCTCTCCTTCTTTCTTCTTGCAACTCACGCCATGGAGATAGTTGACCGACTTAAGAACCATGGCAAAGCATCCTTTCACCCAAGAACTCTTGTAACTATGAGTTCTCAACTAGAAGCAAGTACTATCTTCATTGCGCGAATAAATTTTCTTTCATAGATAATGCATTTTGTTCATTGACCTCGACCGAAGAAATTTCTAACCATTCGGCGATAATGTAACTTTAGGTAACAATGCAAGAATCCAGGTGAAAGCGAGACGGTCTTCAAATCGTCCCTGAAGGTCAAATAGCTCTTCTTAATTCCTAATTTTCTTAGTATTAATATAAACTCGGAACTCGATGCAGTAGAAAGAAAGCGACGAGTTACTCAATCTTGTAATTGCTTATTGTTAGAAAAAATAATGGCGTGATTCCGGAGATCAGTTAAATATACATTAGATACATTGTAATTATTATTAGCTACATTAGATACATTATTATTATTATTATTATTATCATTGTGTAATTTGCAAGCGCAAATTGCCATTCGTACCAAAAGTATGAAGACATCTCAAGTTACGAAAGAAGGAGCCTGCGAATTTTCTGATCAAAGCAAAGAAGAGAAGTCCTCTATATAAAAAAATAGGCATTGCTGGCGTGCCTAAGAGAAGTTAACGACTGAGTGATATGACACAATGATTATTAATACATAACGTTCTAATGATATAATAATATCGACCCGTGGCTCTATTTCCTCAAAAATTCTTCTTTTATTGCAGAAAACTCGGTCGAAATTGGAAAGTCTCACAGCCACGACCGCAAACGAGTGAGTTATTAGAAAATGTTCTTACGGGGCGCATTATGCGCCGCGATGGAGTTTCGAGCATCGCTGAATGCAATAGAAAGTCATATGATATTGCTTGCATTCTCAAGACTTTCGGCACTAGTTTCCGGTGAGTACTCTCAAGCGTGAAGTATAAAATTGCTTCTTGCATTGAACAAGCTGTTAATAAAATAAAAATTATTATTTCGTTAACGTGATATATCTATTTTTCTATTCAGAATTGTACAACCTTGAGGCCGTAAATTTCCGAACCAAGTTTGTTCGGTAGCTAATGAACATTTCGCAACGATATTGCTCTTTCGAATGTGATGAAAGGAGCTGGAATTTTGATTATAGCTTGCTACTTGGCTACATGAAGTATATGTGATCCGAGCACCGATGGATAAGATAACCAACGAACATAGAATCATTTTGAAGAGGTCATTGTTTATACGAGGTCAACAATTTTGCTAGCCGAAAAATCTGTCGAACAAAAGTTTCAAAATGCTGTTCGTCATCGTTCCGAAAATAGAAAAACCAGATTGGCCACATATTCCTCTCGACTTGAAACCAAATCTTTGTTATCGTCGTTGCGGACGATCCTAAGAAGCAAGGTTTGTTATAGCAAATAGCATGATTGGAAAGACAATCTTCCTCCTATTTCTTTCTCTTTTTTTAAGGCGCCGCCAATGTTCCATCGACCGTGGTATTTCCTCGAAGGTTTTACCACGTTCTTGCTCAAAAGTCTTTCCCAGCCCGGAACAGGAGACTCGACGTATCAGCGCAAACGG
This sequence comes from Netelia fuscicornis, assembly GCA_946811545.1. NCBI lineage: Eukaryota > Metazoa > Arthropoda > Insecta > Hymenoptera > Ichneumonidae > Netelia > Netelia fuscicornis. The sequence continues at coordinate 2,505,960 of OX328013.1, forward strand.
CTCTGAGCAATTCACCTCTAAAGACCGAGCGGCTAGGGCTTAAGAACAGAGTCAACACTCGACGCTCATAGTGTACGGACAACCTGTTGCTTAGTTTATCGCTCCGAAGAGGTGATACGCTGCAGTGAACCTAAGAGGATATTGATGAAAATTAACAGTGTCACAGGTGATCTTTTTAAGTCATATTTCTTCCATCAATCATTTCCGGTGTTTTTTGATAATTTTTTCATTGTGAATATACGTGCTAAATAATATTTTTTTATGTTTTTCAAATAAGGTAAAAAAAACAATTATTGAACATGAACCACTTATTGAACACTCTTGTATTTTTATTAAGCGAAATTAGATATCATAATAAAAAATACAAGAGTGTTCAATAATTGGTCCATGTTCAATAATTGGGTTTTTTTTTACCTTATTTGAAAAACAGTGAACCTAAGAGAATATTGATGAAAATTAACAGTGTCACAGGTGATCTTTCTAAGTCATATTTCTTCCATCAATCATTTCCGGTGTTTTTTGATAATTTTTTCATTGTGAATATACGTGCTAAATAATGTTTTTCTATATTTTTCAAATAAGGTAAAAAAACCCAATTATTGAACACTCTTGTATTTTTATTAAGCGAAATTAGATATCATAATAAAAAATACAAGAGTGTTGAATAATTGGTCCATGTTCAATAATTGGGTCCTTTACCTTACATGCGGGATCTTTTTGTGGAATTTGGGAATAGTAACTTTCATAGACTGAGTCACAGTTACAAATTCAATGTGTTGTAATTCGGGAAACCGGTGAAACTACTGCAACGTGATTGTAATAGGAATTGGAATTCGGTCGATAAAACGAATATCGTATTACTGAGTGGCGAATAGAGCTATCGCGACTTTCATAATTATTGAAGCAACGATGAATTTTAAAAACTGTTGCAATATTCACTGATTAGAATGGCTTCAACAAGGACATAATATAATATCCTTGATACAAGAATCTCGTTTCATTGCATATTTATAACTAATTGATATTCTTTGATATTTGTCCTTATCAGATCAGTCCTGTAAATTCAAGATGGATTTGAAAGAAGGGCTTAAAGTCCTTTATGACCTTTTGACCTTCATGTGGCTAGCGGTAATATACATTGGCGAATCCATCATTTTGAGCGTCGTGCCACGACGGTTTAAAAGCAAAGACATCAGAGGAGAAATCGCACTGGTGACTGGAGGTGCGGGTGGCATAGGACGATTGATTGCTATGAAATTATCCATGCTCGGTGCACACGTCGTTATCTGGGATATCAACGAATCCGGTACGCATTTCCTGTATTATTGTTCGATTGTACAATCGGCAGAACCATCCGGAAACTTTTATTACACACCCTCGCAAAACTTTCACATTTAATTACTTAAGGTAGTTCTATCGTTAGAGCGTTTCCGTTAGATTTCACTGAAAATTTGCAGAAACGTTATTTAATGTCATATGTATATGTTTGTAAAATTTCAGGGGCCTTTATCGACTCAAAAATCACAATATTTATTCTTGAAAATCGTCACTTTTCGCATTCTCCCATAAGAGCCCGTGTTAAATATCGCAACATTATACAACGAGTAACTCGATCATTTGGTCGATGAAGCCTATGGAAATTTTGCACACATTTTTATATGACATCAAAGAAGCTTTGATTAGTTTTTATAACAAATCTTATAGAAACAAAAATTCATGATTTTGTTTATTATATAACAAATAAACTTTCCGTAGGATCAATTTGAATTTTGAGTATGTTGTTCTTTAGTCGATTTGCAACAACTTTTCTTAATGAACTTTAACGCTTGGTCCACTTCCAATGTGAGAAAAAACGGGAATACAATTTTAATCCCCCACCCAACGATAGGACTACCTTAATACTTCCCAGACTGTAAAACTGTAAAAATTAATTTTACATTTCCCGTCAGGTATACAAAATACCGTCAAAGAGATCAAACAGGCTGGTGGCAACTGCTCTGGTTATATATGCGATATAACGGATCGAGAGGAAGTTTACAAAATAGCAAAAACTGTACAGATAGAAATCGGTACTGTGAGTAGAATTATCTTTGATTGCAAATCACAACTGGCCTATCTACTTACATGCCATGAGAATATTACATATTGTGAAAATATGAACGCAACAAAACATGATTTGCTCTCGCTTAGGTCACATTACTCGTGAATAATGCTGGATACGTATGCGGTAAAACTCTCATCGATTTGCCTGATTTGGAGATTGAGAAAACTTTCAAAGTTAACATCCTGTCGCACTATTGGGTAAGTGACTTTTATAGCTGAGTAATTTTGTCATTGTTAATGCTGGCGCACTTTGATGGTCACGTATTATTATCTCTTCAATAATCGCAGATCGTGAAATCTTTTTTGAAAGACATGATGAAAGATAATCATGGTCACATCGTGACTATAGCCAGTGTCGCAGGTCTTCTAGGTACATACAACTGTACAGATTATTCGGCTACAAAATTTGCGGCTATCGGCTTTCACGAAAGTCTTTTTACAGAGCTCAGGGTAAGGAGTCACATATTTTGAATATTTATATTTGTATTGGTCTAGAATCTATTATAATTCTTGTGATCACCAGACGCACGGATATGATGGAATTCATGCGACTCTCGTCTGCCCATATTTCATAAACACCGGAATGTTCAACGGTGTGAAACCTCGGTAAGTTTATAACTTCGTGGAGAATAGTTTCTGCTGTTTATCGAGAGAACTCCTACGAAGGATTTTGTAAAGTTTTAACGATGATGTTTTGAAGATTAATGCCGATGCTCGAGCCCGATTACGTCGCGGAAGAAGTTGTCGCTGGGATACTAATGAATCAAGTAAACGTTACACTGCCTGCTTCAACAACCTTCCTCTTACCCCTCAAATGGTATGTTTTTAAAGAATTTTCTTCGTCACTCGTAACGTTGAAGAATCTCTTCTTACAATGTAAATCTTCAAATTTAAGCCTCTTACCGGCGAAATTGTGCTGGGCTCTCATGTACAAGATACTTCAAGGACCACAATCAATGATGATGCTCAAAGGTCGCGACGAGTCTGAGACGATTCGGAAATCGTCCAAGGAGGGTTACAACCAAAGATACGTTTCACGGCACTTTAATAGCGAATGCGATCTTACAGAAGCAATATTGCGGGCAACGTGAATGCACAAAACAAAAACATAAACTAACCTTTACAACTTTAGTTGTCGTTATATAATTATTTCGTTGAATCATTATTACATCGTCGTTTATGTCTTAGAATAATTCTACTTTAGTATCACATCGGGAGTTTTACGTAATTGCGGATTCTTCTTTCAATCATGCGTGATGGAAAGAAGTAGGTAAAATACTCAAAAGAGATCGTAGAAATAATTCAAACCTTGCCCGAGTTCCCATATCGATATTCCTGTACCTAATTGTTTCGCGAGCTCCAGGCGATGCTTTAGGGAATATAAAGTCGGATAGAAAATGTAGCTGCTACCAATGGAAGTCCTGGAAAACATTGAGAATTGTATCAGATTTCGTTTAAACAGACGGTGGTGCATTTATTAACAATCATTGATTTCATCTTGAACTTACTTTGACTCGAAAAAGTGCTCTTTACTTCGGTCATCCCACTGTATCTTTCCCTTGAAAGACTCTAGGATTTTTAAGTACTGTGAACCATGAATCGGTCCGCCACCTTCAGGGGTAAAATTGTTGCCGTACATATTTATGCCCATGAGAATCTGCGCCCGTCGTGGATCTTCGTCGTCGGGTGACAACTTCTCAACGCACTCGCGAGCCCAATCGAGAGGACTGTTTGGTCCAGGACGTTGGACGCTCGAATAGTCATAAGTCATGAGTGAAAAATAGTTAATGTGCGGTGATAACTCTTCAAAGTATGCTTGGGAAAAAATCTGCGCTTCTGGTCTGTAAATACATGGAACAACTGATATTATTTGAGTAATCCTTATAATTATCAACATACCATAAGTAACATATTTAATTTACCCTCGAGCAGGTGGAATGGCCAGAACGACTTCCAAGTTTTTACTGTTCAATCTTTTTCCCAAGGACTTTATTAATGATACAACAACCTTCATATTTACTCCTGTGAAAACGAACTGATTCCATATCTCGAGCACATACCCACGAAATTGGAAAGACTGAAACATGAGCATCCTTGTTGAATGATATTTCATTTTCTGTATCTGGTAGAATGAAATTGACGCTCACCTTTGCAGTCTCGGCAAGAACTGCTACTAATTGACTTTTCTTATGATTATCTGTATTAAGAGCAATTATTTCTTCGGGGGTCCATTGCTCGAACAACACTCTTGGCAAAACTGTGCATAATAATTCATAAACTTTGTTGATTAGCATAAATCGATCACGCTACTATTTAATAATTTTCAAAAATATCCTTACGCTTTACTGTATGATTAGCACTATTCGCAGTTCTAATCTCTTTGAGCCACTTTTTCTGTACATCATGCGTAGGCAACGTAAACTTTTTCACATTTCCATTGGGAAACGTGAACCACACTGGAGAAACGGAAGTTAATTTGCCATGGAACGTCTTAGCTACTTCCAAACCCTCCGTATTCCACTAGAAATTAAAAACTGATTTTAAAATCTGCTATAACTGAACTCTACCTTGTAGGAGACACTTACTGGTGTAATATAGCCGAGAACTTCGTTGGTAAAGAGTCTCTGTTTGGTGTCTTCGTAATAAAGACCGGATTCTTTAAGAATGTCTGAACTCTTGACATCTTTGACGACCAAACCTCTATCAAAAACATTTTGCTCTACGGGTCCTTTCTGTCAGAAATATCAAGGAACAAGGTAACGTGCATTAAAAGAGGTTAGAAAGATCATAAGTCTTGTCGCAAAATGAACAAATTATCAAAACATATTGTAATCTTACTATGTAACGTGGCAGGTGATCAATGTCAAAATAATAATATTTATAAACCTCATACCTTATTCTCGAATCTTCCCTTATCCTTTCTGTGCTTGTCAGAGGGAGGCGACAACGTACATCGTGTTGTTCCAATAATCAATAATATCTCTGTCACGACAAGCCATATGTTCATAATTACAAAAATTGACGATAAAACAAACGACTTATGTGCCAAACTAATCGTTTTCGAAATAGGAGGCACGAGTACCCGAAGTTCGTGTAATTCGGGAGATAGTAGTGTGTACCTCTGTAACTTGACACGCGAGGATGATGGCGCTCGCGAAGCACTTTGCAGAGATATAGGTCTAACATAGATTTTCCAACACAACAATATCCCGATTCGCATAAGGGTCAAAAATCACAGTAACTAGAAACATCAGAAGGTAAAACAATTGATTGACATGCGTGGGCCAAGTCTTCCGAAAGAACGCTTTTAAAAGTTATAGCGTCAGGTATAAGTCGGAACAGTTGAGGGTAATGAGGGTCAGGCATGACTAGCATTACCCTAACCTTTTTAAACTTGTCACTTTAGTGACATTTGGGGTATATTTAAAGTAGCAAGAGGGATGTGTTTAGAGATGATTTTTAGGTCATGTTTCAGGTTACGATATACGATGTGTTGTGTGATCTATGATGCGATATGTGATGAGATACGTTATACGATGTGGACGCGTCCATTGGGAAATCAATTACGATTACACGCAACGCGAGACGCAATGTAGAATTTCAAAAAGTGTCCATCATTCGATCCAACAAAAACGCTTTCGCCATGCGTATAAATTTAATTGCGGTCATACGGTCATTGGCCGTGATCGTATGCTGTTTCATCTCGACAGATCACTCGAAATGAAGATAAAAAAAAAGACGACGTCCAAGCAAGTCGACGAGGTGGGGATGTAAGAAGAGGAACGATGTGTGTAGAGAGCGCGTAAAACGCAAAGGCTTACCTGGATATTGCTGACGATCCACATTTCACCGATCGGTCTCCGACTCGGTATAAGTGAAATTAGCCGATTGAGGAGATTGGAAGGAGAGAGAGAGAGAGAGAGAGACTTGTACGATAAAACCGGCTACTCCTCATATAAGGCACTCTTTCGGTGGGAGGTCCATCAGTTCGAAAGTGCGAGCTATACGACACGAAAGGTACAGAACGACGCGAGTCTTGCGCGCTCTACGTGTGTTGTGCGACATGCAGGACCCGTGGATATTGGGTTCGCTGTTAATTTTCGCTCTTTACTCCGGTAATTTCTTCACGCTATATAATTGTACAGTCGGTCAAGAACTAATCAGAGCTCGTCCACTAATTTAATTATTCTTTCCTTCCTTTAGACATTCATTTGCTTATTTGTATTTCGTGAATAAATAAACGAAGCAAACAAATATCACCGAAGAAAAAGTGCAACGCGTTTAAGACACCGGAAGTTTCACTTCCTTTCGTGTTACAAAGTGAAACGCGTTATACCGTTGGAACGAGAGTGGAGCATTATTTTCTCTCTTCGTAGAACTATCCAAGTGCTTCTATATCTCTAAGTTTTTATCGTCACTGTTGTTGATGTTTTTATTTTTATTTTTTATTAGTCAGCAATTTTTCATCATTCAAGCGGCAAAACGAGAAAGTACCACCTGTAAGAAAATAGATTTCTCCTTATCGTTGACGATACTGCATAGACGGTTCAATTTTTTTTTATACTTTTCCATTTCTTACAAAATGAAAGTAAACAAATTATTGACGATGTCGAAATCGTTTCCTGTTCTGACGTTTCAAAACGCATTTGGAAGAATCCACCCTGCGTTTCTGCTCTGGTTTGTGTATGTGTTTTTACAACTCTTTAACGCTTTCGTTATTGAACTTTGTGCGTAGGTATATCAGCAGTGAAGGGCAAAGAAACGTCGAGCAGAGCGCCCTGCATCGAAGACAGCAAGTTTTATCGGAATCCAAATACTCCAGCTCACAGTGTTTGGTCACCCACCGAATGTGCCAAATATTATCTCTGTTTAGGTAAATAAATTCTCGCTGCTATATAGTTACAAATAAGTTGGGAAATATCGACAAAGAAACAGAAGAATGTGCCAAATATCATCAATGCTTAGGTAAATAAATTCTCGCTGCTATATAGTTACAAATAAGTTGGGAAATATCGACAAAGAAACAGAAGAATGTGCCAAATATCATCAATGCTTAGGTAAATAAATTCTCGCTGCTATATAGTTACAAATAAGTTGGGAAATATCGACAAAGAAACAGAAGAATGTGCCAAATATCATCTCTTCTTAGGTAAATAAATTCTCGCTGCTATATAGTTACAAATAAGTTGGGAAATATCGACAAAGAAACAGAAGAATGTGCCAAATATCATCTCTGCTTAGGAAAAAAATTCTCGCAGCTATATAGTTACAAATAAGTTGGGCATTATCGACAAAGAAACAGAAGAATGTGCCAAATATCATCTCTGCTTAGGTAAATAAATTCTCGCAGCTATATAGTTACAAATAAGTTGGGAAATATAGACAAAGAAACAGAAGAATGTGCCAAATATCATCAATGCTTAGGTAAATAAATTCTCGCTGCTATATAGTTACAAATAAGTTGGGAAATATCGACAAAGAAACAGAAGAATGTGCCAAATATCATCGCTGCTTAGGTAAATAAATTCTCGCAGCTATATAGTTACAAATAAGTTGGGAAATATCGACAAAGAAACAGAAGAATGTGCCAAATATCATCAATGCTTAGGTAAATAAATTCTCGCAGCTATATAGTTACAAATAAGTTGGGAAATATCGACAAAGAAACAGAAGAATATGCCAAATATCATCTCTGCTTAGGTAAATTAATTCTCGCAGTTATATAGTTACAAATAAGTTGGGAAATATCGACAAAGAAACAGAAGAATGTGCCAAATATCATCTCTGCTTAGGTAAATAAATTCTCGCAGCTATATAGTTACAAATAAGTTGGGAAATATCGACAAAGAAACAGAAGAATGTGCCAAATATCATCAATGCTTAGGTAAATAAATTCTTGCAGCTGTATAGTTACAAATAAGTTGGGAAATATCGACAAAGAAACAGTAAGAAAATAGTTGGCTCTGATTATAGAAGAATGTCAAAAGGTTTTGTACATAGTACAAGTATATTTAAAACAATAGTTGTATTGGGACTGTTTATTAAATAGAAGGAATGAAATAGTCCACTCATTTATATTTCGGATAGCCTAAGTGACAGGTAATGCTTTATTTATAAAATGTTCCAATTACAGAATTCCTAATATGGTTCGATTATACAAGAATCATCTTGAAACCGGCAATAGCTTATTAGGCAAGCACACTTTTTCTAATACGGCATGTTCGAGTTTGAGACAGCAAGCTTATATAGAACCCTCGATTCTTGTCGTTCGATAACTATCTCCATTACGTATTCGTACGAACGTTTCAATAAAGTCGACACTTCCTGAAACTTATTACAATTTTATGTAACTGTAGCACCGCCTATGTTTCACTTAAATTGTAGGTACAGTGATATGCAATAGTTTGTTGAGTTTTCAAATGTTTTCAGATAATGAAGTTTTTGAGTTCAAATGTTCCGAGGGACTGTTGTTTGATGTATCGCGACAGATATGCGACTTCAAGCCCAATGTCGACAATTGCGATGTGACTTCTGGTATGTGATAGAAAATAAAGATAGAGCAAACGTTCAAAGCAATTTGTCAAAAGTTTTCAATTGGGAGACAAGCGACAATTACTGCGAAGGAAGGTTGACTTAAATTTTGAAAAGTATTTTCCAGAGGAAAGACCTCCAAAGCCGTTGTTGGAGAGTGGTGATTGCGAAGATGATACTCTTGCCTGTGGCGATGGGACTTGCCTTCCGAATAATTACTTTTGCGACGGTAGCGTCGACTGTCCCGATGGATCGGATGAAGGATGGTGTGGTAATGTGATGAATTTAACATCGATCTTAGTACTGGATTCTTCATTCACAGAACTTTTTTCAACTCTATGGGCAAGCGACATGTTATATCGATCATATGATTTTTTAGATGGCAAGAGCGATCCAAATGCAGCCGGTCGTTGCGAGCCTTGGAAATGCAAACTTCCGGATTGCTGGTGTTCTAATGATGGCAAAAAGATACCAGGAAATTTATCGATTTCTGAGGTGCCACAGATGATAACCATCACTTTCGACGATGCTGTTAATGCTGAGAATTTTGATTTATACACGAGTAAGACGACGAATTCATGAGTATGAATTCTGTATAAGTGAACATGCACTAGATACGCAGATAGGTAATATTACTAAAACTGTACTGCTAAAATTCATTTATAGAGCTTTTCAATGATGAAAGAAAAAATTCAAATGGCTGTCCAATCCGTGGAACTTTTTTCGTGAGCCATCAGTATACGAATTACCGGGACGTACAATACTTGTGGAACAACGGTCATGAAATAGCTGCGCACTCGGTTACGTGAGTAATATGCTTTCATAAAAAAATACCCGACAAAGAAAAACGATTATGCCCATTGTGTAAAACTCCAAATTCACTGGGATTTTCAGGCATCGAGGACCCGAGGAATGGTGGTCCGGAAATGCCACTCTTGAAGATTGGTTCGATGAGATGGTTGGAATAGCGAATATCATCAATAAATACAGTGCTGTTCGTATGGAAGATATAAAAGGTAATTACAAAAATATGATGACAGTGTTAAACTGTATATCCTTTTAATGCAGGAGAAAAGTTTATTAATGACTGAGTTTTTAATTATGAAGGTTTGCGAGTACCGTTTCTTCGCGTCGGATGGAATCGTCAATTTCTAATGATGTTAGAGTTCGGTTTCGTTTACGATTCCTCGATAATCGCACCATTCTCCGATCCACCTATTTGGCCTTACACCCTTGACTATAGACCACCCCACGATTGCACAGCCCCAGGACAAATCTGCCCAACTCGCGCGTATCCTGGTCTTTGGGAAATTCCTCTCAATGAGCTTATAGCAGGGGTATATGAAACAAAAAAAGAAATAATATTGATAGTGAAAAATATAAGTAGAAATCAAGAAAGATCCACATTGTTTTTAACTTGTGCTCGATAGGATTACACCTGCGCTACTGTCGAGGACTGCACGCAAAATTTATCGGGTGAAGAAATCTACAAGATGCTTATGTTGAACTTTAAGAGACATTATATTACGAATCGTGCGCCACTCGGTCTTCACTTTCACGCGGCTTGGTTCGAGAATCCGGCCAATCTCTATGCTTTCACTGTAAGTACAATTAGACTTGTAGAGAAAACGAAAGGGGTCAGAGCAGGGATTATAGATTGTATATAATAAAATTGCTTTCAGAAATTTGTTGATGATCTGCTTCGACTTTCGGATGTATATTTTGTGACGAGTCATCAGGTTTTACAGTGGATGAGAAAACCTACAGCTTTGAGAGATATCAGAAATTTTGAGCCATGGCAGTGCCAAAGGCGACATTATGAGCCCTACGAGATTGCTTGCGATTTGCCGACTTCATGCAAGTTACCATCCAGGGTTCTAAAATCCTACCGATATTTTCAGACTTGCTTTGAATGCCCTAAGCAATATCCCTGGCTCAGAAATGAGCTTGGAACAGATTGAATGCGGTCATGACTTCTTTACACATATTTTATCACTAACAAGAACCACTAACAATGACATGCATCCTTCTGGGACACACCCAATTGTTTGAATCGTACTTATTTCAGGATGCCATACAATTATTTACAATGAGGCTTTACGTGTCTAAATTTTGACACAAATATTTATTTGAGAAAAAAGATATAATTGTTATAAAATGAAAATTGTTATAGTCATTTGCAAGCTTATTCGATAATAGTATTAACCATCTTGTTGTATAAATGGATTTTGAATCGATTCCATGCCATCGACAGGACAGATTAGTACCACAGACGTTCCTCTGCATACTACAAGACCCAACATTCTTGTGCCCTGATTAAGTTTGTAAGGATCATCTGGATCTGGAATAAAATATAAAAGGAAATGTACAGTCTGATATAAATTGGAAATATATATTGTTTTTAAGTATTATACCTCTCAGATACTCTGTTGTATTATCTAATACGAGATTAAGAAGCGGATCGTATCCTTTGAGAATACCAGCGGTTTCACGTCCACCAGCGAACTTTACTCGGATATTTTTTTCAAGGTACTTGGATAAATCCAGAATACTTTCCTTCCTCTTTTTCTCCTTATGATCACTGTGAACATTTTGTGGCTACGGATAAAAAGGAAAATGATGAGTTTGAACGTTTTGAAGGTTCACTTTTCAATTTAACCAAATTCTTTGATTTGTCGTTACCTGCTTTGCTGCCTGGAAAAAAATAAAAAAGACAAACGATTAATTCTTGTGCTGGCTTAATGTAATTTTCCAATACTAATTTTCCGGTACTCACCGACATATTTGTTATATTCAAGTAGTACGGTTAAAAACGAGGGAATCTTCTGTTTATTATGACACGGAACTACGTTGAAGAAACGGCAAGTCAATAACGCGCTAACCTTAAAAATCAGAGTAACCGATACGCAGCACCATCTAGTTGCTTAATATAACTTTCTTGTGCGGCAATCTTCACAGAGGTTGTTTTAGGCATAACTTCACAAAGGATTTCCGAACTGCGATAATCGCGAGCATCGAGTCAATCAAAGAAGTACTTGGACATGAACCGAACAGACGCGACTTATTTGTTGTGTTAGTTTAACCTATACGAGAGTCTAAACAGAATATTATATATTTGTATCAGCGTTCGGAGGAATTAAACAAATACAATGGACTTCCAAAATCGTCCCGGTGGTAAAACCGGTGGCGGTGGAGTCGCTTCTTGGTCAGAAAACAATCGTGATCGGCGTGAACGACTTCGTCAACTTGCTCTCGAAACGATCGATCTCAACAAGGATCCGTATTTTATGAAAAATCATTTGGGATCCTACGAGTGTAAATTGTGTCTTACCTTGCACAACAACGAGGGTAGTTATTTGGCTCATACGCAAGGTAAAAAGCATCAAGCGAATTTGGCAAGACGAGCAGCCAAAGAGGCTAAGGAGGCTCCTCAAACTCTCGCACCGGAAAAACCTCGGGTGGAGCCGAAAAAATTCGTTAAGATCGGAAGACCCGGTTACAGAGTGACCAAGCAACGTGATCCTGAATCGGGACAACAGAGTTTATTGTTTCAAGTCGATTATCCGGAAGTCGCGGATAATGTCATTCCCCGTCACAGGTTTATGTCCGCCTATGAACAGAGAGTAGAACCGCCTGACCGCAAATGGCAATATTTATTGTTTGCTGCAGAACCTTACGAAACAATAGCATTTAAAGTGAGTACTTTATGAACTAAGGCAATTGTGTTAAATAGAACATGATTACAATGTTTATTGTTTGCAGGTCCCAAGTAGAGAGGTTGAGAAAGCAGAAGGAAAATTTTGGACTCACTGGAACAAGGATACGAAACAGTTTTTCCTGCAATTTGCATTCAAGAATGAAAAACCCTCAGTGGGTAAAGTTCCACCACCACCAATTCCTTTAATTAGGCCAGGTCTTGGTCCTCCTATGATGCCTGTTCCACCACCACCGAGACCACCGATGTTTAACCCTGTCCCACCTCCACCAGCGCTTTTGGCTTCAGGAATGCAAATACCACCTCCACCACCTCATCTAGCATAAGATTTATGGACCTATCAATATACTTGGCACTCGTCATATTCAAAACCAAGAAATATTAATATTTTGAGAGTTGTCAAAATAAAACACATTTTAAACACGCAAATGTTTTTTTCATTTTTATTATAGAACAGTACGATGTTGGTAAATGTACACAGTGTATTGGATCAGTTCTTGTCATCCTGAAACATTACAAATAAAGTCCATGTATAATATAGCTCTGATATATATAGATTAAACATTTATCGAAGTATCGAATCAGAAATGAACAATCAACATGATGAACAGTGTTTGTACGCACTTTTTAGTCCGCCCGTTCACACAATCATCATATTAACTCAAGAAAATACTATCTAGAAAATATTTCGGATACGTACCAATGATTTATCGTCCCCAAACTCTCTGCAAAGATAAAATATATATTTTAGTTAAATCGGCGTAATGATGATGCTGTATATCTAGTAAATTTGTGATTGGATCAGTGAGTGAACTCATTCTACAGGGTAATAAGTGTTGTACGCACTATTTAGACCGCCCGTTCGATATCATCATATTAGAAAAGTGCACACTCGATAAACAGTAAGAATAAAAAAGATTACACATACCAAGATGTTTATGCGGACAATACACAGGCTCCACCAACAGCCTTGATCTTATCTTCTGCAAGTTTGCTAAAGAATTTAGCCTTAACGATAACAGGTTGTTTCGGCAGACGTCCCTTGCCCAAAAGTTTGTAGTAACCCTGACATAAAAAATACATTTTATAAAAATCTAAAATATCGAATCCTTCGATTTCAAATATGAAACAAAGCACAAACTTACAGCTTTCACAAGGTCGATGACGGGTGCTTTTCCATCGGTAGCGTCTTTGTACTTTAGCCTCGTCTGTTCAGAAACGAGTGTCCATAGTTTGTCCAAATTGAGAGACGGGCACCATTTGGTGTTTTTACGCAAATGGTAGTTTCTCATACCAAGCTGTGGATTAAAACAGTTACATTAATGATACATATATGATATAAACTACGATATTAAAGTCGTTCAAAGTATCAGAATCCTTGTATTGCATTCAAAATAATTCAGGTCGCCGGTGAAAGCGTATTAAATCGTCATTGTTTAACCGAAAGCAAAAAATAGACTACACAAGACAAGCTTGTGTTAAAAAGAAGTCGTACCTTTCCAAAGTATCCAGGATGGTATTTGTCGAAGTTGATACGATGATGGTGCATACCACCAGCGTTACCACGACCTCCAGGATGCTTCCTGTGTTTACCTATTCAACATAAAAGAAATCATTAGAGACGAACGATCGACAGCGAGGTTAGACCGCACGAAGCAAAGTGTAAATCTTACCGATACGGCCGTGACCGTGGCTCACGTGTCCACGGAGCTTCCTAGTCTTCTTCTTGTGGGTGGACTGAAAGAAAACATCGCATATTCGATAAAATCACTCGCCATACTCGATAATAAAAAGTTACGCGACTGTCTACACGAGGATACGCGAAAACCACGGGCAAAGTGCCGAATGACAACATCCCTCAAATATGATCGAATAATCGAACTAAATAAAAAACCATTAAAACTCATTTTTGCCCGAATGTTCACTTTCGATCATCGGCACTGTTTAGCGTTTACTCGTGTCAAGATGTCACGGATATTCCCAGATAATGAACAATTTCTTCGATCACAACGAAACACTCACCATCTTGGTCGTAGCGTGAAGAGCTCGAAAGCTGCACGTACGGCTAAAACACGACTAAAACCGGAAGTTCCTCTAGCGGCGAAATCACGAAGCTACTACCCATATCAAGTAAAAATCCCGTCGATAAAACAGATCGCTTCATGTACAAAGGCAGGTATAAAAAAGTTATCGCTGAAAGAAGATCTCTCGCTTCTGCTATTGAGAGGTGCTGCCATCTATTGAGTAAACTTAGTCATTCTTACACAGCTATTTTTTCGTATACATTGTGTACAAATCTACCATGACTTATCTCCGTGCGTAAAAGTTTAGACAAGATTTTATCCCCCTAGTGGAGATGGTAAATATCAAGATGGAAATAGAACATTGACAGCTGATTATAATCGGTAGCGTCTGGTGCGTCGTTGTGAAAGAAAAAGATCGTCTCATAGAACATTCGAAGCGTGTTCAATTCGGTTGTCAGTACGGGATCTTCGTGCTGGCGAGATCCTTCGCTCTCGCAATCACGAAAATAGCTCGACTTCCGCCGGAGAAGCCGTAGAAAGCAAGCGCACGAGGGAACGAGAGGTTCGGCGTCGGCGGACTTCTCGACTGTTAGCGTTGGTTGAGTATGTGTTTCGAACATCATCAAATATATATATATATATATATATATATATATATATATATATATCTGTGTATAGGTGGATGTACACGATGCTGGTTCGTGTATGGAAGCTCTCGATTCTATACGAACGTAGAGCGGATGTTACCATTTTGGGGTAACTTCCGGTCGGCTAGAATTACTTCCGGTTCGACGGTAGTAAGCGGTGCGGTCGCGTTCTTTCCGCTCGCTCGATGACCGCGCAACACACGCTTCGAGGCTAACGCAGCTCGCAAACTGACGAGAGAATCTCATTTGTGGCTGTGTTGTGTTCCACGAAGCAAATCATTGTAAAACTTTATTTCTCGGTTCGTATCAATTTTATATACAAAACAAATATATTTCACGATAAACGAGACAATGAAGAGGAGGAACATCGGGCAACTGTATTATTTCAGGGAATAAAATGGATTCTTGGTAACGGAGCTTGTGAGACAAACGCGTATATAATTATAACACCGTGGCTTGTACACAGGCGCGACTTCCTCTCCGTTTTCATTCAACGCTCAAGCTCTCCACGTACCACATGTATTTTTCAATTGCAGGTGTATTGGACGATAAGCAGCGTGTATATACCGATGAATATGTGGATATGTACGTGGATACCGGGCAGGTTGCGTGAATCGTAATAAAGGAAGGAAAGAGTATTGTCGAGGAAGAAGAGTGGGGAAAGAGAGAGAGAGAGATGGAGGGAGAGAGAGCGAACGGGCAAAGGGCGACGTCGAAGGCCGTGTAGGGCCCTCTCTTGGACGCTCTCCACACGACAGTCCCTCCGAAGGCCGCGTACTGAGGCTGTACGTGGCTTATCGCCCCATACACTGTATTTACTAACATAACTCTGCTACGTATTCACACACGTTCCATACATGTAAGATATAAGGCGTATGGTACGGACAGCGAGAATGTTAAACGTGAGTTTTCTCTTGTAGAGTGCAGGAGAGACCATACCCGCCGTGCTGCTGCTAACGGCCTCGTAACGAACCAACGGCTCGATGTCCTACTCACTCGTAAGAACACAGTTCACTCGCACCCTCTTTCTCAGACGCATACACGTACACTCGATACAGGTACTATAGGACATACGAAAGCTAGCTTAACACATATGCACATGCTCCTGTGGAGCCGCAGCAAGCAACGTTTGCATATTATTGTTCATGGAGGCCACGCACGCATCCGTGCGTCACGTATGCTCGAGCTCGTTTGCACACTTTTATACTCCTTAACGCATACACTCGTACACGTTGAATGTAGTACTATCACGTTAGGGACTTTCATTCCTCATGGTTGCACGCGGGCGATGCGAGCACTGCTAGAGGACGAGTGTATATGTATACGTATCGAGCTATAGCCACGAAGCGTACACACGTACGCGGGAGGAACTTACCGAACGCGCGGTGCATAATCGCTACATCGGTACATTGGTATATAGCACCCCGGTCGTTCAGCCGGCAGCAGCCAAGCATTTGCCCCGAGAGAGCGCATGAATGGCTCGCTTTGTGAAATGTTATGCGATGCTTGTTTTGCTGGAGTAGCTGCGTTCGCGCTATAGGGTTCGAGAGAAACGATGTGCTAGATGGAGGGGAGACGAGCGAACGATGGAGAAACGAAGGGGATCGAGTGTAAAGGTGCGATCAGATGAGCTCGTAATAGAAGGTTGCTCCCGTTCTCAATTCGTGCTCGCCTCTGGCCTATAAGTGTTAACTTATACTTTGTATACGTTATACGTATCGTCAGCTGCCACAGTCATTTCCCTTCTCATCCTCGTTATTTTATCATCGCTGTATCTTTCTTATAGTATCGAAATTTCTTAATCAAAGAAACAATTCGATTGTAGTCTCTGTGGAGAATTTAATATCGTATCGTCGCGAGACATTTCCGTCGGTAAGGACGGGTCGAGCCACGAGTAGGACACGCAGCCCGTTTGCACAGGCTTGTGGGGTCGAGCTTGTGAGGACGCGTATATAAAAGAGTTACAGTGTGTGGCGGGTGAACGTATGATAGAGAGTGAGAGAAAGAGAGAAGCGGGAGAGATAGATAGATAGACAGAGAGAGGGAGAGAGTGGCCCCCGCAACGGCGGATGGAGGGAAGTGGGGACGAACTTCCGGCGTGCGGGCTATCGCGCTTCGTCGGGGTCGTCAAAATACGTTATGTAAGGCGCGTTGTATGATGTACGCCGGATCGCGTACACGCACAGCCTGCTTCTCTTTCTATCTATGTATCACTCTCTCGCTCTCTCTCTCTCAAGCACAAACACACATTCTGCATTTTTTTTATCATACGTGCTGTACATACGGATACAATAAAATACTGTATTTTCATATACGTACCTAGGAAAAAAAAAAACGAATCGTGCGGTCCAACGTTCAATAACTCAACTTATACTCTCGACTCCAATTGCTTCCGTTAAGTTAGAAAAGAAAATGAATAAGTCGCGAGCGGAGTAGGCTCGCGCATTTAAATACGTTCTCATGAACATTCGACAAGACCGAACGTTACAGGCTCGTCTGATTATTAAATGGTGGATCACTCTAGCGTAATATGCCGCATAGCTCTGGTTGTATTAGCGGAAGAGATAACGCAACGAAGCAGGAATAAGAGGGTACAGCGAGGGAGGGAGTTATAAGGCGAGAACAGGAAACGTAAAATTGCATGTAGCTAACGTTGGCACGGTAGCGAGGACGTTCGTACTTCCTGTCTGAAATGAAACTGATTAAACGATTGATTAATTAGAGCCTATCCTCGGAAGGTCGAGCATGAGAAATATTTTGAGATTTTCAACGTTTTGCTCGCGTGTGTAAATGTTAAAAAAAAACAAAAATATTTTATATGTACGCATACATATATGTATAGTGTCGAGTTAGCGACACGAAGTCGATGAGAAAGCGTTGAATAGTAACACACAGCGCGAGGAGAGCCATTCCGCCTCGCTCCGACGCTTCGTTCGTTCGGTCGTTCATTCATTCATTAAAACCGGGGAGATCTGCCGGTCATTCATGGACAGAGAGCGCCCGAGGAACACACACGCGCGACCGAGCGCTAATGTTATATACATATATACACACAGTAGATATCTCTCTCTCTCTCTCTCGCCAAGAAAGCAAAACGCGAGCTTTTGCGATTCGCCGTTCACACATTCGCGTCCTCTTCTGCTTTTGCCTTTTTGTTTTTTTTTTTGTTTTCTTTAAAATTTGTCTTCTTCCTTTCCTACGCTCGTTCTCAATGAAAACAGAGCCGACGATTTTTATAATATCGTTTTTATCAGCTATCACGTTTCGAATAATACGTCACGAAGTATTTTCTTTTCCTTTTTTGTTTTCATGCCATCTCGTAAGCCGGATATGAAATGCAGCAGACACGATTTTTCACGTATGTATACGTGAGAGAGTGTCGCGGATCCTGTCAATGGCTCTATCGAAGCGACGCGCACGAATGTTTTACCGTTTGTACGAACGAGCGAGGGAAGGAACGAGAGTGCGAAAGAGACAGAGAGAGAGAGAGAGAGAAACGTTTCAAGAGAATAAAGTTGAATGGGTTAACGAGAGTGGCGAACTGAGTTTTACCAAGCATGCGCGTGAGGACAGGAAAGAGAAAGACGGAATTTGATATATATATGTATATAAAGAGAGAGGAAGACAGAGAGAGAGAGAGAGAGAAAGGATTACAAAGAGTTAGATCGAGCGTGATAACGCGCGTACGAGTACGAGGAAAATGGCACGATGAACGGCCCGAATGGAGAGAATGGCTGGAAGCAAACAGCACTCTAGAGTATAAAAATATACCGAACATGTAGTACATATATATATGTATATATGATGTATGTAAGCGTATAAATGTACACGTACGGCGAGTATGAAGAGCGCGAAAGTAGGAAGTGTCGGGAAGAGGGAGAAATGTAGAAACGAGACGAAGCACGCGAAGGGAAGGGAGAGGTGGAGGAGGAGGAGGAGGAACGACATTGCACAGGACAGGCTGGACGCGGAGAGGAGGACAAGATAATAAGTAGCTCTCTCGTCGTCGCTAAAGTGGAACTCCCAACATCACCGCGGGCAGAGAGAGAGGGAGAGAGACAGAGAGAGAGAGAGAGAGAGAGAGATGATGATGATGCTGCGCTGATGTGCCCCGCAGTGTTGTATTACTCGGCACGCAACTATGTACGCGGTCCTTGATGTTCATATATATATATATATATATATATAGAAAGACACGTTATGTATATTTTATATATAGATATATATTTATATATAGTACGTATTCTCTGATGGAAAGAGAGCACAAAATTGGCGACAATTGAACGAACTCGACAAAGATGGTCATTCGCGTTGGGTTTTGCTATATATAGAAATTATGAGAAAGATGAGATATATTAAGTACGTAGAAATGGGAAAAAAAAGGAAGGAAAGAAAAATTGTGAAACGAAAGTAAAAAAAAAAAGAGAAGAAGAGAGATTATAGAGAGGGATGGGGGGATGGAGCAGTTTGAATGTACGAATTAACGTCACAGTGTCATCGTATTAAAGGGATAATTAACCGAGATAATAGAAGGCTCAAAGGCTTTGGGTTAGCCGCTGAATTATCTCATTTGTACACCGCGTGTACTTTTCCTCCCTTCCTTTTTCTCTCTTTCGTTCTCCCCTGTATTTAGTTTATTTTTTGTCGTAAGAAATGTCATAATCAGATATGATTTTTCACGACGTTCTCTTTGAAGAAATTTCGTGAAGCACGAATTCTCGAGTGACCCTGCAGGCATAGAGACCAAGCGAGAGAGAGAGAGAGAGAGAGAGAGAGTGAGGGAAAAGATCGAAAGAGGGAGAGAGAGAGAGAAAGAGAGACGCCCACCAAAACTCTCGAGATCCCCTTTTCGTAGCGCACTCTATTCTCGTCTCTTACACGCTCTGGCATCGCTCTCTCGTGCTCGAATGTCGCGACGCTTTACTACTTCGCAAGTCGCAGTGTTTCCAGGGTCGAGATAAAATTCAACTATGAAATACTTTGTTTTTTTTTAAATTATTATTATTATTTCTTTTTTTTTTGTATTTCGACTCGATATGTATACGTTAATACCTTCGCATACGTATAATTCATCGTGACCAAGATTTACGTTGTCTCGGTACCTTTTATCCCAGTGGCCTCGTTATCACGCTTTATTTGTCGTGCGAGTTACCGAGGCCGATATTTTTTTTTCTACCTTCTAGTCTCTCAAAGATGACCTTCTCTCTCGGCAACGTAATTGTATTATAATCCGATCTTTGTAACAACCCCATCGACACTTTTTTCTCTTATCGGAGCATCCAATGCATAAATATACTTCGCGTACCAAATTCTTTTTTCTTCTTTTTTTTTCAAACTATAATATCGGTTGGTACTTTTACCTAGTGCATAACACTATCAAACACGTGCTTATGCTTATATATATATAGATATACATAAGTATGATATATTGCACCGAAGAGCGTTTTGCCATCCGCGCAGACCGACGAGAACGGATGAATGACTTTTGAAAGTGCAGTGAAGTAACGCCGAGGCTCAGCCGGCTGAATGCCCTGAACCATATTTCTCTCTCTCTCTCTCTCTCTCTGTCTCTCTCTCTCTATATATATAAGATATGATATTACATATATGTATATATATATTACATATTATATATGTATATATATACAGGGTGAATTTCGTAAGGGGTTGTATTTTCACAAAAGTTGCAAATATACATTAGGGATATTTGTAATAGTTTACGAGATATATAAAGTTTTTAAGTTGGTCCAATCAGAGCGCGCCGAGAAGCGTTGGAGACGCCCACTCCCGCTCTAGCCCTAGTAGAGATAGCACAGTGTAGGGCGTTACATTTGGGATTGGGAAATTCAGAGCAGTCAATTTTATTTATTATATTATTACGCAGTCATTTTTATTTCTCGGGCATCGGCTGCTAGGGCGGGGATTGGGCGGTTCTAACGCTTCTCGGCGCGCTCTGATTGGACCAACTTTAAAAGTATATATCTCGTAAACTATTAGAAATATCCCTAATGTATATTTGCAACTTTTGTTTGTAATGGTCCCATCTACCTTAGAATAAAGCCTGATACACCTTATGAAATTCACCCTGTATATATACATATACAGGGTGTGTGTGTGAGAGAGAGAAGGAGAGAGAGCGAGAGATTCTCGTATGCACCACCTATATATGTATATAGGTGGTGCAGAACCGTAGTGGGTAAAATACACGTACGTATCTGGGAGAGAGCTGCGTGTGCTGATGCGAGAGACTAATGCTCGGAGAGATACGAGAAAGCGCTGAGGCCCTCGTCCAACATCACCTGGTCAATCATACGTGTACGATCTATATATATCTCTATCTCTCGAGCCTATTCACTCGTTATATCGCATCAGCACGTTCAATTGCACGCCTCTCTTTATACCAAGTTATCTCACGCCCCGATTAAATATTAACCCAACGTATACCGAAATACATTTTGCATTAAGATATTAACGATTTTTATTTCTCGTCTCTATGTCTCGTTCAAACGAAAATGTTGGATGCAAATTGAAACGTTCGGTTTTTAATTGATACATAGGAAAATTTATCTCACCCTGATTGGGCTGAAAATGCACCCCCCCCCCCCCCCCCCTCTTCCTCGCTTCGCCCTCGCTGTACTCGACCCTTTCGATCCGCCCTTTTGACAAGAAACTCTTGCCAGCAACGCGAGTTTGTTGCACCTGGGCATTGTTCTCCGGACCGCGTGACCTTGCCAAGGTCACGCGTCACACGCGAGCCATTCCCTTCTCGTTGCCTTTCCGTTCGTTCTTTCGTTGTGTCGCGCATTCGTCGTTCGTATCGTTCCTTCTCTCCCGAGGCACGCACTCGACGCACGCACGCACACTCGCTCGCATAAATACGAGCGAGATCCAGAGAGAAAGACAGAGAGAGAGAGAGAGTTCTCTTGCGGCTCGATGTCTTTCCAGTCCGCTGACTCAAGTGCGCTTACGACTCTTCCTCTCGCTCTTATCGAATCATTTTATACCCTTAGTTTCAAATAATATCACCCTCAATTTTTATCCTCTCGTCCGTTTTCGTCGAATTAAAAAAGAAACGTAGAAAAAAAGAAGTTGTATTTAAACAAAAAAAAAACGACTCGTTTCAATTTCACCCTAACGCAGAGGGGAGAAGGGAGCTCGAGAAACAAAACAGGATTTCGTTACTCGAGGTGTAAGCGGTCGAGTGAGAAAGAGCGAAGAAGAAAGAGAAAGAGAGAGAGAGAGAGAGAGAGACGGACAGACAGACGGACACACAGAATGGACCGGAGCGTGGGCGAGAAGCGGGTCTCCCCACGTGCACACCTGGCCGGTGCTGGAGCGATGGTTGAAAAAAGAAAAGGAAAAGAAATGAAATAAGAAAGAACGAGAACCCTCTTCCCGTCCCGCTCTCACCTTCCTGAGCGCGTTCGTCTGAATTGGTAATGTCCCAAGGACTCTCTTTTTTTTTCTTCTTCTCCTTATTCCTCTTCTCCCTCCACGCGACGTCCGCCGTAGTTATTACAAGCCTCCGCGAGAAAGAATATCTTTCTTGCAACGTGGCGCGGGTATAATATATTATAGTTTACAGCGGAATCGATATCATCGACGAGATATCAAATTTCTAATTCGAAAAGGTCTTGGTTCGGCTCGCGATCCGTCGATCATCGTTGTCTACCTTCCTCGTGAAATATAAATAACAAAAAAATACAATACAGGTATATACAGCTACGAGTGGATCGAGAGTCATTGACACCTTTCTCTCGATCTTCGACCTCGATATCTCTCGAGTCACTTTGGCTTCGAGCGGGGGAGTGTTCGACATCCTTGCCGATCTTCCGGATGTTATATAAAATATCGATCTGAGGGAAGAAATCAACGAGAATATCATTTCGATCCGATCAAGATTTTATCTTAATTTTGTTTCATCGAAATCGCGAATTAGAATTAGTACAGAATTGGACCACAGGGAGGCGCTTCGATCGCAGGTGCTTTTTGCACTGTCGAGTGACTTTGGTATCGAGCGGGGACATCCTTGCGCGATCTTCCGGATGTTATATAAAATATCGATCTGAAGGAACAAATCAACAAGAATATTATTTCGATCCGATCAAGATTTTATCTCAATTTTGTTTCAGTGAAATCGCAAGTTAGAATTAGTACAGAATTGGACCACAGGGTGGCGCTTCGATCGCAGGTGCTTTTTGCACTGTCGAGTGACTTTGGTATCGAGCGGGGACATTCTTGCGCGATCTTCCGGATGTTATATAAAATATCGATCTGAAGGAACAAATCAACAAGAATATTATTTCGATCCGATCAAGATTTTATCTCAATTTTGTTTCAGTGAAATCGCGAATTAGAATTAGTACAGAATTGGACCACAGGTGTGGCTCGATCGCAGGTGTTTTTTGTAAACGAGAATTCTCCTTCTTATAATTATTATTATTATTATGGTGGACGAAAGGGTTATAACTTCGTGGTTTGGTAAGGGCGATCGTTGGCGAAGATAAGACAGCGTACGAGAATATGCGAGTACGAGCAAAATATGAACATCGAGACTTACCGCGCAGACGACGAAGAGAAGTCTCCGTCCGTCCGTCCGTCCGTCTCTCTCGGCCCCTCACGGTTCTCTGCCACGACGAAGTAAACACGTCGAAAGTGGGATCTCTCACGCGCGCGCGTTGGCTTTTCTTGTCGTCTTCTATCCTCTCTCTCTCTCTCTCTTCTCTCTCTCTCTCCCTCGTTCTCTTTGGGTTTCTCGTGTGTTAATATTCGCGGGAGCTGCGGAACGTCTCTCATCTTAGCCGCGAACGACGAAGAGGAAGAGAGAGAGAGAGAGAAAGAGAGAGAGAGAGAGAGAGAGAGGGCGGTGGCAGCGGACTCTCGAGGCGAGACCGAAAAACTTGGATGCAGCTCCGGAGATTCGCACGTGACGTCATGGACCGTTGCATAAACTTAGAACAAACTCGAACGACCCGTATGCAATATGCTCTCGCTCTCGCTGTATATAATTCTCTCCTCTCTCTCTCTCTCTCCCTCTCTCTCTGTCTTTCATACTTCTCTCTCATTCTCTCGATATTCGTCTGGACCTGGAGAGGCTCGTCGTGTTTATCACTCGACACGAAAACGAGTCAACAAACTCCCAACTATTTTTCACCCCATGGATCACTTCAAATTCTTTCAATCTTCGTGACAATTTTTTGTTTATAAATTTCGATTAAATCCATTTTAGATTAATAAATAAAATCACGTTAGCCGTCTAAAAATTTAATCAAATTTTTCAACTTATTCTACACGCACAAAAGAGCAACCGCGATATACAATTTATCTCCGCTTCGTGTAAGAGAGACGCGCATGCATCGTTGCATTTTCAGCAGACGAAGGCAGCGGCAGCGGCGGCGTTTGCGCGTGGGTGTTTCCGGCTCTGGTGCGGTAGCGCGAACGCGAGAAATTGCATAGGTGTGCGCCGCGGGGAACGTCGATGTTGGCCGGACGATAGAGAAAGAGAGAAAGGAGGGATCGAGAGAGGTCTGCGGGGGTGTTGGTCGACGTAGCGCGAACGTACGACGGCCAAAGGCGAGAGGAGAGTGAGTGCAAGAAAGAGAGAGAGAGACAGAGAGAGATAGAGAGACAGAGAGAGATAGAGAGAGACAGAGATAGAGAGAGAGAGAGAGAAGCGAGTGGACGGGGGAAGGGGAAGAATCAGCAGCAGCAGCTTTGGACCGGAAGCAGTTACTTGTTGCTGCCACGAAAATATCAGCGCTCGTTTCGCAATCGGCCGACTGCTTGCTTCTTTGCTCGGTTTAATATAGAACTATACGTGAAAGAGAAAGAGAGAGAGAGAGAAGTCTGCGCGAGGAGCGCAGCGCATGCTTCGACGCGAAAACATCGAGCGAGGAGTTTGGTCGGATCGTCTAGAAGAACTCGAGAGATTGAAATCGGAGAATAGTGAAGAAGAGGAAGAAGATGACGCTTGCACGAAGATATATATCTAAATCTCGAGACGATATAAGGCTGCAAAAGAAATTGAAGGATCGAATTAAAAAAAAAAAAAAAAAGAAGTAAAGTAAACATCAAAAACCGTTTCGTCGCGATAAATTCAAGTGGCTCGTATTTTACAAAACGGAATGCGCGAGTGTTGCAGCGCCAGCTAGATTTTGATAGCGACCGAGACAAGGCCATTCTCGGCGTTCTCGTGTGGTCGTGCGGTGGTCGAGAGAGAGAGAGAGAGAAGAAACGAATGAGCTCGAGACAAGGTGAAGAAAGAAAGAGGGAGAGAGAAAAGGAGTGAAAAGAGAGGGAAGGAGAAACGACGGTGCGCACAAGGAGGGGCACCACTTCCGGTCACGTGACACCCGAGCGGCCAGGCGGTTATTTTTCTTTCTTCTTATTCTTAGGCCGCCGCATCCGCTACTTAATAACTACTACGTTCCAGCAGCAGCAGCAGCAGCAACAGCAGCAACGGCAGCGAACCGGGCCAGCACCGAGACGGGCTTTAAAAACCCGGCTTTTACCTCTCCATTCATTTCCTTTTTTTTTCTTCCCTCCTCTAGTTTACGATCTAAACTTTTTGTTTTTGCTACGTTTCGTTTCTTCGTTTTTTTTTTATATTCTTCTCTTACGATCTTGCCTTTCTGCATTTTTTGTTAGATTCGAATCGTAAGTTTGTCTTGGCTGTGACATAATTCGAGTATTTCCTTTTTTTTTTCTTTCGTTCCATCGCTATTCGAGACGTCCAATTAAAAGCGAAAATCTAAACCCTGGTTATATATCTACGCGCATATATATATATATATATATATATATATATATATATATATATGTATACATATGTATACTTGTACATAGCGGCCGAGTGTTGAAAAAAAAGATGCGCGTGTCTCGCTTCCCGAGGTCGAATTCCACGTTTCTAGGTGGAAGAACTTCCGGTGTGTGGGCTGCTTTGCCGACCAGCCGCGTGTACGTATCTCTCTCTCTCTCTGTTACTCACGGTCTCTTCACGTTGTGCCTAGACGAGCCTGCACGTTGAGAATGAACCTAATAGAAAAGAGAGAGAGAGAGATAGAGAGATATAAGTAATATATATATATATATATATATATATATATATATATATATATATACGAGATTCTGTACGAGTGCAAGAACGGAAAACGAAAGAAAGAGCGAGAAAGCGGATAGAGAAGGGAGAGGGACGGAGGGAGAGAGAGATAGATGATGATCCGAGAAGGCGAGAGGAAGGCTATAAAGGGAGTGGGACGACGAAACGTGTGGGCCCGGCATGCTCTCGTGTCCCGCTCTCGTCTTCGCGCTAGGGCCACTTATTAGCCACCAGCACGGAACTCTCTCCGTGGGAACACTTTGCTCATCTGTGTATACCCTAATATATATATATATATATATTTATATATTAGGGTATTATATATATATAAGGGTATAATATATATATATATATATAACCTATATATATATATAACCTATATAATATATACACATATATATATATATATTATTAGAGAGAGAGAGAGAGAGAGAGAGAGAGAGAGAGAGAGAGAGATACATGTAGTATATACGATCTTTCGTCGCCTCAGTCGTTCTATACCAAGAGAGCTGGGACGATTCGACGTCGTGGCAAAATTCACAGTTTTCTGTCAATTCTTGGTTTGAATAATTATTTTGAAATTTTTGTTCTTCTATTATCTGCTATTTTAGAAGATTCTGATGTAATTGAGTTAAAATTGATAGAGGAAAAATTTTTGTTCTGTTGATTGAGGAGAAAATTTGATAAGGGAATTTTATCAGAGAGAGAGATCGCCTCACCCTCGACCACATCGCATTGATTCCAAGAATTTTTATCAACCTCTCGCTGTCTCTCTTCGTGTTGGTCGCGTACGCACGTTTTCTTGCGGCTACGAGGACTCCGCTCTTAGGCGAGTCACGTGTCACGTCGTGCGACGAGATGACGAGGGCTAGAACGTATTGTCACCGCATCCTCGTCATGTGCGTCTCATCTCCGTTTCCTCGTATATCTATATATCTATCGCGATGCAAAGAGAGACAGACAGAGAGAGAGAGAGAGAGAGAGAGAGAGAGAGAGAGAGAGAGAGAGAGAGAGAGAGAGGGAGAAAGAGAATACGGAGGCATGAGGGAAAGAGTGTGAAGCGGACTAAGCGGGTGTAAAAGCTTGAAGAGAGTCTACTCGGAGAGACGAGAGGACGACGAAGAAGAAGAAGACGACGACGACGACGACGACGACGACGACGACGAAGAAGAAGAAGACAACGACAACGACGACGACCCTTCTCGCGTCGTACAGCCATGCGCGCGCTGATTCGAGGAATCTCACTTCCGCGAACAGGCCTCTCTCTCTCTCTGCTTCTTGCTATACTGTACAGTAACTACTATATCGCTATAGTACGTAGACCTCTCTTACACCTCACTCACTCTCTCTCTCTCTCTCTCTTACTCTTGAAGTGATCTGAGAGAGAGAGAGAGAGCACGGGAGAGAGAGAGAGCGGGAGGGGAAGAGAGAGAGAGAGTACTCGACGTGGTCCTATACCCATCGCTGGTTGCGGACATTTTGCTCGCCATCTCCCCTCCTCTCTCTCTCTCTCTCTCTCCTCCCTCGCACCTCAACATCTTCGAAGCCAATGCAACGTTTCATCTGTTCTCTCTCCCATTGATTCGGAACACACCCATCTCCTTTGCCAAATCGAATTAACTTCCCAATTTGTCTTCTGACAGAAAAATTCAATTATCCACAGCTTTCCGTTTACCTACGATACATACGTATGCTCCAGTGCACCTTGTCTCGTTCCTCCCTCCTCTCTCTTTACCTCTGGATCTTTTCCACGGTCACGTGACATCGTCTCATCTCAAAAACTCCATTTTGGGAATTTTTCCCGCGCTCCGGTACTTACAGGGTTAATGGTAGTATCAGATCTTGTTTTTCACCCCCCCCCCCCTCCCTGCTCCTTCCCCCCTCTCTATTTTACTCTTGTCACGTATCTCGTCTTTTACTATTTCTACCGAATACGGTACTCAAACGTTAGCGTACCTCGGCTCGTACACATTGCACGAGGACGAGCCAAGAAGAATGTTTTTTTTTCTTCCGTTGCTCGCTGGTAACGTCAGCAGCAGCAGCAGCAGCAGGAGGCAGCAGTTCTATAAAAGGGAGACTGTGCAGGAACGAGCATTAGATCCATTCTCGTCTCGGGCGGATGCGGCCCGCTCGCCTAACTGGCGTTTCCGGTGGTCCCACTCTTTCTGCTCTCCCTCCAGTTGTACACTTCTCTTCTATCCTCGCTCTCTTTCTGTATCGACCGTACGTCCGTCCGTCTGTCCTCACGCCTGTGTTAGTGTACACGCGCTGTTATAACCTAACTCACTCCCGCAGCAGTTTGCCGTTCGTTTATTCTCCACATCGTACCAAACTCACCGTCTCTTTCGCTCCCCCGATGTAGTTCCTCGTTCTTCCAACACTAGCTTGACCGCCTTGTACCTACACACAGCGCCATCTACCGTTCGCTGTTTGTACTAGTGCCATCTCTCTCTCTCTAGCGCGCTCCCTCTTACGGAGGAATATGGAGGGGCGCGCCATGTCACATCCGCTCTCATGGCTCGTCTCTTATACGGGATTGTTCGTGCAAGAGAGACAAGAAAGATAGAGAGATAGAGCGAGGTGTGTTCGCGCTTCGACACATCGCTCAACGTGAAAACACGGTGGGGATACGAAACTCTCCGGCTTCTTTTTCATTCATTCCTAACTCTCACCGTCGAAGCGTCGCGTCCCATTCTCGTCTCTGGATCTCAATGATAAACGAAACTCGACAAGGACACGCTTGATAAACATTCGGAAGGAACATTGCAGCTTCCGGCGTCGACCGCTAGATGGCGTTGGCAGGCGAAAGGATTCAAAAGATTGGCGGGAATACGATTGACTTTTTGTTTTTTCGAGCGGATACCCCATAGATTGGACGAAGGAAAGAAGAGTTTGGGGTCTCGAGAGAGAAAACTCGTTCGCGATGATAATTAACGAACTTTACAAACTCCCTTTTACGAAAATTCTCTATGGACTCTCGTGGCTGTGGCCTCTATCTTTCTCAAGATAGAGCGAGTACGCTCGAAGCGAGACGCAGTGATAGCTTATTCCATTCACGACGTCCTGCTGAGCGACTGTACCCACCAGGACTAGCGGTTTTTCTCTCTCTCTCTCTCTCTCGTTCACTGTCAACGTGTTCGTGAGCCGAGAAGGGCAAACGGTTGGGAGAGACAGAGTCGTAAATCCATTAATCGGCCACGATCCAACATCTGTCCTCGTTAAATCTCTGCTCTCTGTCCCTCGCTCACACGCGTTACGTTCACAGGGTGACGGTAGGAGGAACCCGATGCCCCGGAGATGAGACTTCCTCTCGTGTCTCGTCAGTGAGGAAATCATTGATTGCGGATCGAGTTCGTACACCGTGTCTCAGGATTGTCAAAAGTTCGCGGCAAACGTACGAATTTCAACGGCAAAGCCGTTTAATGAACACGTCTCACCACGTTCAGCACTGAGGAACAATATCAATTTATTGCGATACAGATATGAGGAATAATAATAAATAATAATAATAATTAATAATTAAAAAAAAAAAAAACAAAACGATACAATGGAATTTTTTCGATTTTTTTTTTTCAATATATATTTACAAGACATATACAGAGCGTGTAGGCTTAAAGTAAACGTGAAAGGGTTGTTTTTGTTTTTTTGTTTATTCTTGTTTTTTTCATTTTTCTTCATTCGTCATCTTAGTTCTTTTCGTTCTTCGACGAGGTCTTGCGCGCGCATTTTCCCCTCCCTCCCTCCCAACATTTTCAAAATCCCTCTCGGCTCTTCGTTTTACAATGTTTTTTTGTGTGTGTTTTTTTTTCTCGGGGATTTATAACGCAAATTTGTTTATTCGAATTGTTTTCTGTTTTCTTTCGTAGCTTTTTATTATTATTATTATTTGTTCTGTTTTTTTCTTTTTCGCTTTCAACCGGTTCTGGGTAGTGCGAGATTACAATTTACAGACCGGGAATCTCTTTGGAGACGGGGAATGTGCCGCTTTTTTTAGTCGCAAAAAAATGATCTCGTCACGATTGGACTTTTTTTCTTTCTATATCGTTCTATCGTTCTATTGTTCTTCCTTTCTTTCTTTCGCATTCTCTCTCACTCTCTCTCTCTCTCTCTCTCTCTCTCTCGCTATCTACCTAGTATTTTACTTTATACATCAACGTGTGTGTCCGCATACAGAGTATAGTATTTGTTTGTGATTCGTTTACGCGTTTTATTTATTCTTTTCTTTATTTATTCTTACTTGTTTTTTTTTTTCGACGTTTCTTTCTCGCTTCTTCTTCTTTTTTTTTTGTTGTTTTATTATTTTATTTTTATTTATTTGTTTGCCTATAAACCATGCACGTGTGGCTGCGAGCGAGTCTCGAGCGCGTTCGTTAAAACTCGACACCGTTCATTTCCGTTCTTCGTTATTACACGCGCTTGTGTATACGCAGTTTTATGTTACGTACGGGATGTCGCGCGGTGCCCTCGCAGGAGCAAGCGATGAAATCGGAAACAGAAATGTGAGAGAGAGAGAAAAAGAGTGAGAGAGAGAGAGAGAAAGGGGGCGAGAAAAAGAGAGCGAGAGAGACGAAATCGATCCGAAAAAAAGAGTTCTTAATTTTTTCGTTTTGTAATTTAATTCAATTTTTCGTATTTGTTTTTTTTTCTCTCTTACTCTCTCCCTCTCTCTCATCTTCTCTCTCTCTCTCTTTCTCTTTACCTCGGTTTCTCTCGTCTCAGCTCTCGGAGTTCGTTAGAGGCCCAATTAGAAATCGTCTAATTGCGAATAATTTATTAAATTAGAACGTTTATATAAATACGTAATAAAGAGCACTCGATACGAATGAGAGTCAAATATATATAAATCGAAAAGTCCCGCTAAAGTTTCTTTCCTTTCTGTGTGTGTGTGTGTGTTGCTTTTTTTTCATATTTTTTTTCTTCTTTCTTTTCTTTTCTTGTATGTTTGTTTTAAATATATTTATTAGAGAATAATAAAACGTTAGAAGTTCGAATACGGTTAGAACGGGATATTTCTCTCTTTTTCACGCTCTCTCTCTCTCTCTCTCTCTTTCTCGCCATCTTTTTTTTTCTCGCCGTTTTTCCAAGGACACATTTCTACATCTTTTTCCCTACGTTTTCCTCGCACGACGTACACGCACCACACTCTCACGCACATATACACAAGTAAATTGGATCTCTCGTTCTCACTCTATATAACATTATAGAATGGCGATTACGACGTGTAAAAAAAAAAGAAAACTAAACGCTCATTAACTTTGTGTTTTCGTTTTTCTTCTTGTTTCTTCTCTCTCTCTCTCTCGCTTTTCCTCGTCTCTACGTTTATCGTGTTCTATCGCTCGTCTCCTCCAACGCATTCCCATCTCGAAAACTCTCTCGCATCACCTCGGAAAAGCCTATATCGTTTATCCACGTTGACAAAACGTTCACAAGACTAGATAATACTGGAAAGAAAATTAATAAAGTCAAAACACCCGACGCTCTATCTCTCTCCCTCTCGCAATCTCTCGTTCACTTCCAAGTCGTGTTCCTCGCACAGTCAACTTTTCCCCCGAATAATTATTCAATTATTATTTCTTTTTTATTCTTCTTCTTCTTAAACTCATTTCCCACCTCTCGCATCTCTCGTTCGATGAAAACCATCCACACTCTCTCTTGCCATTATCCCTTCGCTCATTTTGTTTCTCTCTATCTCGCTGCACACTCGAATCGTACTCCTCTGGTTTCCCGAAATCGCGTAGGAAACTTCCAACGAAAATTCATAATTTTCTTCGCAATAATTCGTTTTTCTTGTTAATTACGATTTACTCTTCAGAATTTTTCGAAGGATCTTCCCCACTGCCGCCATGGAGACTTCTCTGGAACGCCATTTTTAATTTAACATTTATTTATTTTGTTTTTTTTTTCCCCACGCTCGGTGTACTCACTTCGAGTACAACGATGTGTAGAAAGTTTGAATTCAAAGCCAAATCTTGCTCGATAGATTTATTTTTCTTTCATCGCGATAGTTTTTGTTCGTTCTTAACGCGTTAGTTCCAGAGCGTCCCGCGACGAGCGCGCGCGTCAGTACGCAATTTCACGGATACCTCGGGAGTGGACTTTCGTTTTCTTTACAAAAACTCGCCCTCTTGTCCTGTGCCCATGTATACTCGCGATACGCCCACGAATAAATTAACTGTAGAAAAGTTTGTTTTTTTTTCTTTATACAAATGTAATATACAATATATATTTAGTTTCTGCTTTATATAGTATTTATATATTTATAATATATAGAGCTATCTATGCGTAAGTGTTTTGCGTATTGTTTCGTGGTAAACTCTTCATTTTCCTCATGTGTGTATGTTTGTGTTTGTGTGTGTGTGTGTGTGTGTTCATCTCTGTGTTCAATATGTTTGTCTTTAAGTGTACGTTTGTTCGTATGTGTGTCCGGTTTCTAATGAATTTGCACAAGTGTCGATTTTCCATAATCGTCTTTTCATCGTCGTTATTATGTTTCGTTTGTCAATCGTGCCTATATACGCGTTATATATTCGTCGCGTATATCCTCCATCGTGTATCTGTTTTCCTATGTGTGTATCGTAGCGAACGCGCCCACCGTGTATTCTCCGTACGAGTGGCGCGCCCGCGTGTAGAATAATAAATAAACACTTCCGGTCCGGCATACATTCAAACATCCTGTTCCCCCCCATCACTCTCTCTCTCTCTTTTTTCTCGTCTCCTTCTCTTCTCCACCGAATAATCATCATCACCATAATCATCGTCATCACGTCTTAAATGCAACTCTTGTACTAATGCAGCAATGCACTTTGCGCTTTTTTGTTTTTAAATATTTTTTTGTATTACTTTTGTTTTTATTTTCGTGCGTGTGTTCTTTAATATTACCCCTGGCCCTTGGTTTCTCACTGTTCTCTATATGGCTCGATTCTTTCTCCGTCTCTCTTTTTTGCATGATTTTGTTCATCGAAATTGTTATTTCCGACATTGTCCTCGATGAGTATTTTCTTTCTGTATGTTGTGTGTTTTTTTTTCGCATTTTGTTAATACGACGCACTCGTGCCCCGTTTTTTTGTGTTTCTGTTTTAATTTCCCGCACAATTATCATCTCCGAGCACAATTATCCACAGGCTGGGGGGGCTGAATACGTTGGGTCCTTCCAGAGAGTCGACAAAAATGAAAAATCCATCTTCTCAAGCCCGGTTCAAGCGATCACCACGGGTTCTTCCACTTTTGGTGTTTCGTTTCCCGAATGTTTTTTAGTTTTTTTAATTTTTTCCAAACTAACACCGGGACGTTGCTCGTTGTCTCAGAGTTCCGGTGTTACCGGATCGAGGAGCCTCTTCTCGGGATCTCTCGAGTCCCTCGATACGACGCTTGTCGCACCTCCACCCGCGTGATGTCTCCCGTGAGCGTTCGGATCGCAACGACAGCCCTGTGCGGCGTGTCGTGCGTAACATGCCTCGCACATCGCAACGCAACCCTTCAACGGCCAGTAACACAATAGACAGGGTAAGACGAAGGTCAAAGCACCGAGACATGCCCATCTCGCGGTTCTTCTCGGTCCGGTGCACGAGCATGGCTCGTCCGCGCAATTACCGCCGGCCTCGGAATCCGTGCCACTTCCGCTATCGGCGCAATGATAAAAGAGACCTTTGACGCAACAGAGACACGAGGCGTAATCGAGGGCGGTCTCCGCCGAGCAAAAGCACGCATTGTCGCAGAGCCATCGACTCGGCAATGGCGGTGGTTCGCGACACGACTCGCAACGGCAACGTCCGCAAAAGTCGCACATTATCGAGAGACTAGGATCGTTCAATCTACCACCTGTGCCAACGAGGGAACCCGAGCCAAGTGCGTTCGCCGGTTCTTTCGTGAACGAGACTGGCTGCTTTGTGACAGCGGCGCTCGGACTCGTCACTGACAACGAGGACTGAAGCAAGTGACTCTGGTGACGCCTGATACTACCGCTGTTTTCTTGATTGCGCGCGTGCGCTGTTACGAGAGCCGCCGTAGAGGCGTTCTTCGACTGCGCGGTGGATTGCAAATGTTGCTGCTGGTGGTGTTGCTGCTGCTGTTGATTCTGTTGTAGCTGTTGATGATGCTGATGATTGTGATTATTGTGATGATTGTGATGATGATGATGATGATGATGATGTAGCCTCCTCTCGTTCTTCAGGCACTTTTGGTTCGAAGCGACGAGATTGCAAACGAGATTCGTTGCCGTTGAGTTTGTCTGACGAAAGGGTGTTTCGACGTATTCGTTAACGGCTCTCTCACCGTCGGGCCTCGGTACTGTCAGTGTCACTTCACCGAGAGGAGCACCACTCCTCGACCCCGTATCTCCTCCTCCTCCTCCCGACGTATTCGTCGTCGACGTACTTCTCGACTGACTCGTGGAATTTGTCGAATTGTTGAGGCTCGAGGAGTTTGCTGTACCGACGACGAGACCGATGGCGCTGCTGTCGGCGATATTCGGCTGGACGTGATGAGTAGTAGTTGTGGTAGAATTATTAATATTATTATTATTATTATTATTAATATTATTATTACTAGTAGTAGTGGTGCTGGTACTGCCGACTGCCACACCGGCGCTCGCCGACGTTCGCGAATTGTTGCTCCTAAAGCTGGCGCTTGTCGCGAGCGGCGTGAGTGGCGCCGTGAGCGGTGCGATCGTTAAACTCGAGATCGACGATGACGAGATCGTCGTTATGCCCGTCGTCGAGATTGCCTCGGGCAATCTCGGTGGTGGCAATGGTCTCGTATGATCGTGACCACCGTAGGACAACGCCGAGGTGTGTACCCTCGGTAAATTGTTCGTCGTGCTCGTGTTCGATGCGCTCGAGGCCGAGGAGGGCGGCCTCGACGGGGGAGACAACGCATTTTGCGACATCGAGAGAGCGTCACCTCTCAGTTCGAGACGCTCGTGCCAATGACTACCTCCTCCTCCTCCTCTATTCGTCGCAATCTTATCAACGTGGAAATGATTGTTCGACTGATTTTGTCGTGAACCGAGGACGTTCGTGTCGCGCTGCTGCTGCTGTTGCAACAATAATCCGCTTGCTGTGAGGGCGCTAGTTGCACCACCGGCCGCGATCGGTGAAAATTCCACCGTTGACAAGGATGTATTTTGTTGATTATGGTTCGATGATTGCTCCAAGAAACTTTTCTGCGACGATGACAGTCCGGCTGTTGTCGTTGTACCGACGCGATGGGACAATGGGCTACGTTGCTGCGTTCGTGATTTATTATCGCTCGTCCATTGTCCGAGGCAACTCGATGACTGTCCCGCCGATGAATTTGTCCTTGCGTTATGATTCTTGATTCCCGTTGATGTTCCAAACGCTGCCTGTTCTGGCAGCAGAGGGGATGACGATACTGTCGCGTTGTTCTGTCGCACTGCCCAGCCCGCCCGAGGAGGTAGCGCTCTCGACGACGGCGTTCCATTAGCGAAGGAGGACTCTCCGCGGCCGCTTCCCGCCCTCGCAACGCGCGCTTCATCCCCACCTGCAATCATTACAATAAACAAACCAAAACGTCAAAATCCATTTTCCATCAACATCTCTTAATCAAATTATAAAAACCAACACAGTCAATATACAAAAACAAAAAATTCTTCAAAATATCGTTCTCATCTCGATCATTATTATTGGATTATTATCGAGTTAGCCAAGAATGCGAGAACTTTTCCGAGGCTGCAAACTTCTCGTTCGCTCGGCTCGCAAATATTTCAGGGTTCCATCCGCGCCCCAGCTAGAGGATAGTTGGGCTCTTTCTACTCCCTCCCCTTCTCTATTATTACCACGCTGTATTCTATTTTCGTTACAGCGTGTACTCTATTATTATTCAAGCAAGATCAGTTTCGCGGCCTGTGCCATAGCTTCTCTCTCTCTCTCCCTCCCTCTCTCTTTCTCGCTTACGCATTGGACGTGGCACCGGTCAAGTCTCTCGCCTAAACGGCCGTGATATGCGTGCGCGTCCCACATTAAAACGCGCGTAACACAAATATCTCGTACTACCAACTATGAGAATTCTCTCTTTTGATGCCTTGCTATTCTCGTTTCTTTTACTTGTTTCTTTTTCTAACTCGTTCGGTCGAAAATTTATGCGTCACGAACCTTGCATACACACACACACACACACAGAGCCATGGATATATGCAAGCATACGTGTACATATAAATATATCGAATAAAAAAATACAAATTAATTTCTTCAAATTTCTAAAAAAGAGAGTAACAAAAAATTACAAATTTTTGCATAAATTGTTCGTTCTCTTTCTCCTGGGAGATTTTTGCAATTCTATCGTGGTTATGGTTGCAGCTGGAAGCAAGTAAGACGATTTTTACATTCTCTCTCTCCTTCCTTTCCTCTCGGTTTCGTCAATTTCCGGGATACGAGACAAGGTAAGAATGATTTTTCATTCCTTCTCCACGCTTTTGGCAACCACCTCGACAAAGAGATAGATAGAGAGAATGGGAAAAAATACAAATTAATTTCTTCAGATTTCCAAAAAAGGGAGTAACAAAAAATTACAAATTTTTGCATAAAACGTTCATTCTTCTTTCTCCCGGGAGATTTTTGCAATTCTATCGCGGTCACGGTTGCAGCTGCGAGCAGGTAAGCCCCTTACATTCTCTCCCTCCTCTCTTTCCTCTCTGTTTCGTCAATTTCCTGGATACGAGACAAGGTAAGAATGATTTTTCGTTCCTTCTCCAGACGCGTTTTTGGCGACCACCTCGTCAAAGAAACAGACAGAGAGAGAGAGAGAGAGAATGAAAGTGAGAAGAGGGATCGAAGAAGAAACCAAGACGACGAGAAAAGAAGAGGAGGGGGAAATTTCGTAGCAGGTAAAGTCACGAGTATCCGGGCGTTGTGCACCGGAGCGTTTCGTTCTCGGTTCGTGAATGAGACTTCTTGGGAATTCGGGCAGATGCGACCGAGGAAGAAGGCACACCGTCGTATGTATAAGGGAGGGGTTGTTTCTCTCTCTCTCTCTTTCTCCTGGAGTCTTCGGGGCATCACCGCAGGAAGAGAGCGACTCGCATGTCTACCGTCGTCGTGCAGGACGGACAGATGGCGCGGACGAGAACCCCTCGCTCCTCTCGTTTTCTCTCACTCGCTCACTCGCTAGTTTCTCCGCAACACACCTTCTTCCCTCTTTTACGTCTTGGGTCCCGTTCCGAGGACTCGCCTTATTCATTGTATTGCTCGGTGGTGGACGTCTCGAGAGGAAGATAGAAAGAGAGAGAGAGAGTAAGGCACAGGTAAGCGAGCGAGCGAGCTGTGTTCAAAAGACGAGCTCTCTCACGTTGCTTCTTCCTCATTCTACCTTGTATTCCTTTCTTTTTTCTCTCCTTCGTTCATTCGAGTTTCTCCCTGTCCCTTGCCTCACGTTTGTACGTATATATACGTATACTCGAGGATTGAAATGATTCGAATTAATAAAAATGTGAATGAAAATAATGTAATAATAATCGAAAAATCAACAAGAATTTACCGTAAAAAATTTGAATTTGTATTTTTGTCAAATCGATATCTTTCTTTTAATTAGAATTCTATTATTTCCTAATCTCCGTTTAGATTTCTCAATTTATATAGAAATAAAAATGAGACGGTGTTGATTCGAGCGGAGAATATTTTATTCATAAAGCTACATTTTCCTTGGCAAATAAGAATATAATCTCGCGTCCATGAAAAATATATGTGCAATTTGTGTCTAGGTAGAAAGAGAGCGAGAAGAGGGAGTAGAAATCTTTGTGGGAGAGAATTGCCGCGGTAAGAAATTCCTGGGCACTCCCGAAGGCGAGCGGCCATGCGGAGGACGAGCTTCTCTTTCTCTTTCTCCCTCTCTATCTCTTTCAAGAAAGCTTCCACAAGATATAGTAGTACGTACGTTCATACGTTTATAATCTTTAATACCCTGCGCACAAACGAGTTGAATATATATCTCGTGAAAAAAAAGGAATGAAAAAAAAGAAGAAGAAGAGAAAGAAATATATATGTATAATTCTCTCTCGTGATTTCTCGAAACACATGCCAGCGTGGTTTGTCGACGACGACGAGACGAGAAGAAGGAGGAAGACGACGAGGAGGAGGAGGAGGAGGAGGATAGAGGTTCGCCAGAGGCGAAAGAGAGGCGTCGAACGGGCGCCGAGAGGAAACCACCGATGAAAGTAGGCCTTCTCCTCCCCGCCTCGTCGTCGTCGTCGTCTCCGTCGTCTCCGTCGTCGTCGTCGTCCACGTCGTCGTCGTCGTCGTCGTTGCGCGTGGGCGATTTTCTCGCGAGTGTGGGCGCTACGAGAGACTCTCCGCATAGCGCCCACTCGCGGGAGCGCCCACCGCTCTGGAAGAACCGACGAACCGCCGTCGCTCGACGCTTGCTTGCTGCTGCTGTTATTGCCACCGCCTCGTACAGCTACGTACCTCTTCGACTCTGTTCACTTTCAATGTAAGAGACAACCAGCTCTAACCCACCGGAGGCAAACGATCTTGGTTATTCTACCGAGATTTTCAAACAAGAATGCACGCGATATCAATTTTCAGAAAGGGTTGATTATGTTTGAGAGAAAATAAATGAAAAAGTGTTGTTCGTTATTGGAAATTTGTATTTTGATTTTGTATGGGAAATTTTTGTTGTAATGTTTTTTAAATAACGAGTGATGTTTATAATTGGAGAATTGGAGTTTAGAGAAATTGTGTTGTACTTTAGAAATTGTGTTGTGATATGAAATTAATTAGAAAATATTGATAATATTTCAAAGTAAATAAAAGAAAAGTATTGCTCAATATTGAAAATATGTATTTCCTTTTGTATAGTAAACATTAGTTGGAACACAATTAAAAAGACAACAAACAATTTAAAAAAATGAAGAATTTAGAGAAACTGTGTCGTAGAAATGAATTTGATTTATTGCGTCGCCTCGTTTCAGAAATAAATATTTCAGACAAAATAAAAGAAAAATATTGCTCAATATTGAAAATCTGTATTTCTCTTTCATACAGTAAATATTATGTTAAACACACTTAAAAAAAAAACAAAGAATTTAAAAAAATGAAAAATTTAGAGAAATTGTGTCGTAGAAACAAATTTGATTTATCGCGTCGCCTCGTTTCGAAAAACAATAATATTTCATACAAAATAAAAGAAAAATATTGCTCAATATTGAAAATCTGTATTTCTCTTTCGTACAGTAAATATTATGTCAAACACACTTTAAAAAAAAACAAACAAAGAATTTAAAAAAATGAAAAATTTAGAGAAACTGTGTCATAGAAACAAACTTGATTTATCGCGTCGGCTCGTTAATTCGCGAGTGTCGATGAGTCGGCACGATCGAACGAATTGGCCGGGCGAGAGAGCACGTGTTATCCCGTAAATTCCTTCCATTGAGAAAGAAAGGCAGATTGACCGAGTGTCGTGTTGTAAGTAAGAGACAGATAGAAGGAGAGAGAATTATAATCTGGAATGAAATAGCGACACACCCATTCGTTCTCTCGTTGGACGAGTCGCGTAAGAGATTAATCGTTTTGATAAACGATACCAACAGCAATATTGCATCCAGCGTCAATAATACATATCGATAATTCTCGATAAACAATTCTCCATTGCCTATTTAACGTCCGCTTAACGATCAAGGTCAAAATTCCACTTAACAAGATTTACGATTAATTTTTCTCCTATTATTCTTATCATTATTATTTCTCAATCCTCCGTTTCTTAACACACCATCCCGCATACAAATATTCCCAGGGTGTGGCAATTTTTTTATTCCCTCCACGAACAACACGACATTTTATCGCTCGTTAAATTTTACATTCCTATTTACTTTGATTTATTTCTCATTCATCGAATCCAAAAGAGACAAACAAAAAACAACAATTCTCCCTTTCTTTTCACACCAATATCAAAGCTTCGTCGTCAATTTCTCTAAGATTATTTCACGATAGAAAAATAAAGAAAAATTTTGACAAACAAAAAACAACGATTCTCCCTTTCTTTTCACACCAATATCAAAGCTTCATTGCCAATTTCTCTAAGATTATTTCACGATAGAAAAATCGAGAAAAATTTTGATATAAAATGATGAAAAAATAATGGAAAATTATTACGGCGCCAGAGTTCGTGTCTCTCGGCGCGGAATACAAGCGAATCATTCAGAGTTGGCGCAATGTGTGGGCGCGCGCGCGCGCTCGATTCAAAGAAGGAAGAGGGAAAGGGGAGGAAGAAAGGAGGAGGAGGAGGAGGGGGAGGAGGAGGAGGATTGTCGAGCGAAGGAAAATAGAGCGTAGCGGTGGCGGCGGGGTTCGATGCGTGTACACGAACGATGAAACGGCATTCGTTTTCAAATGTGGAATGTCGGACTATCGTCGACCGATTGCCACAGGTCAAAGCTTTCAGTAACTAATATTATACGCGAGAGGCTCGAAGCTCGATAATACCGCGGCGAAATTTTCGTAAGCGATAACGCGTGTCGCGATTTGTATCCGTTTTTCCTTTTTCTTAATTTTCGTTTTTTTTTTAATTTTTTTAAAGCGCGGGGTATGTGCGAGAGAATGAAAAATAAATAAAGAAGAAGAAGGGAAAAGAAACAATGCGCGCGCGCACGTGCCCGGCTCGTCCTTAATTTGTATGTTTTTTTTTATATATTTTTTTTTCCCCCGAGCGAACTTTATTTTTAGATTTTTGTTTTCTTGTAATCCGCGCGCGAGTGTCTCCGTCTCTTTTTCTCTCGCGATGTAGATCTCTCGCTCGCTTGCTCGCGGGTGCAACGTGTAGGCCTTTGAAAGATTTTACCTCGGGAACGATTTTGTATCGAGCTGCCGCGCGCGCGGCACGGTTGAGCGCGATAATCGTCCCGCGCGAGACCCTTTGAGCGTGAAATAATTTTTCCTTTGAGGGAAGGCCTGCGCTTGGGCTTGCAGTTTTTTTTTTTTTTTTTTTTTTTTTTTTTTGTAATTTTTTCTTTCTTCTTCCGCGAACTCGTCGCCACACGCTTGGAAAAGTGGCGAACGCCGGTTTGACGCAAGAATAATTTTTGCGCTTTGTAATTCTAGCTGCTTAGTTTTTTTTTTTCTTACTTAGAGATTGGAGAAAAAAAAGATAATGGAAAAAGGAAGAAAAATGAAAAAAAAAATGGATTCTTTTTTTTTTCTTCTGTACGAAAAATCTTGTTAATAATATTTGAAATAAGAAAGTGTTCGCAAATCGTTGGAACGAAAGAGCGTTCGTTGAATACCCGGCAGTCCTAATTTTCGTATTACAGCGCGAAATTTTGTTCGCATTGAGAAAATCGTTCGGTGGGAGAGAATCGAATTTCGTCGATTAATCAAAAAAAAAATATATTACATTGTCCTCGCGTGTTATAGTCCGAAGCGAATTCCACAGTCGAGAACTTCGAGTCGATTATATTATATAAAATATTATATTATATATTATATTATATAAAATATGATATAATATATTATATTATATAAAATATGATATAATATAATATAACATAATTATATATTAATATTATATTTAATATTATAATAAAATTATAATATTAAATATTATTATAATATTATAATACTATATAGTATATTATATTATATAACATAGTAATATATCAATATTATCGTTAATATTATAATATATAATTGTAATATTATAATATTATATTATATAAAGTATAATATTATATTATATAAAGTATAATATGATATATTATAATATAATTATATATTAATGTTATATTTAATATTATAATATATAACTATAATATTTAATATTATATATATATTAATTTTATATTTATATATATTAATATTATATTTAATTATATATATATATATATATAAATGTGTGTGTATTCAGGGAAATAAATCGTCCGATGACCTCCGGGCACGTGTGGAGATTCTTGGGGCCTCCTCGTCGCCGTATCACGAGTAAAAATCATTCCACTTTCGACGCGGGCGCGGCACGGAATTCGAGGATTTGGAATTCTTTTTTCTTTTCTCTTTCCTTTCCCCGTTGTATTTCCATTTTTCATTTCTTTTTTTTTTTTGTTCATTCTCGAATCTCCCAGATTCCAGGAAAGAGTTGAGAAAGGAAAACCAGAGAAGAAATACGAACGAATAGACGTATAATAGACACGGGAGAAAGAGCAACAAAGCTTGTAATAAAAAATAAAAATAAAAAAATTAAAAAAAAAAATAAAAATAGTGTAGAAAAAATTTGAAAAAATAAAATAAAAACAATGCGATTAGGGCCTACCCGTAGGACGTCGTCTTCCCACGGCAGTCTTCGCGTCCGTATCCAGCACTGCCCCGAGGAGATCCCTCCTTCGAACGAAGTTTAGATATATATATATATATATATATATATATGTCTGTGTGTCTATATATATAAATATATATATTTATATATTTATGTGTGTGAGTGTGTGTGTGTGTTTGTGTATGGAAGGTGTATACGTGTGTATAAATCCCGACGGCAGCACGCCGGGTTATATATTATAAATCCAAGAATCGCAGCGTGCGCCGCCCTCTTCTCTCGTTTTAGCTCTTCTCCCGTCTCGCCGGAAATACGAAATTCACGATTTTTTTCGTTCTTCTGTTTTTTTCTTCTTCTTTTTCTTCGTCTTTTTGTCCTTTTTCCTCCTCGTTTTTCCCCTTCTTCTTCCTCCTCCTCCTCCTCCTCCTCCTTCTCTTTTTCTTCGGTGTGGATTCTTTTTCGTCGAGACGCACGTGTTTCTCTCTTTTTACCAACACACGAGCCACGAGATGGATAATAATAATAATAATAAATTCAAAAAAAAAAAAAAAAAAAAAAAAGGAAAACACACACGGACGAAACTACACAGTCGCACACCTTGTTGCACACTCGCGTTAATACATATACATATATATATATATCCTTCTATGTATCCAAGTGTAAGCCTCGTATCGACGCAGCGGCACGTTTTAATCGCGCTATAGTTCCAACTTGCACATTTATCGCGTACGACGGCGCGAAACGGTGTGAAATAATTAAAAAAAAAACAATAATAATAACAACAACGATTAAAAAAGAACGCGCGGCGGGCAACACACGTTTTCGCGTTGGAGCGTAAACAACTCTCGCGATACGCGACACACCCGATTGACGATGGAATATTGTCGATACGGGAGAGTGAACGAGAGAGAGAGGCGCGTATTCCATACGTGTATGTGTGTGTCGGGTTGTGTGAGAGGTGGAGCGAAGAAGAGGAGAGGAGAGCGGAGAGAAAAAAAATAATAATAATAAAAAAAAAAAAAGAATGAAACCAAAGTAATTGGCGGGAAAGGTGAATGGAACGTTGAAAAAAAGAATCGATACGCGCGTACCGGCCGCCGGCGAACGACTGAATCGGCGTTCGCGTACGACGGGATGTGCGACGGGTGAGGAGAGGAGGAGGGAGTGTAGCGAGAGGTGGAGGGGGGAGGGGGGAGGGGGCAGCGGTTGCGGCGCGCGATGGCTGCAACGGCAGAGGAGAGGGGGGACGGTGAATCCGCTAGCTACGTCGCACAGGAGAGGGGGTAAGATTCCGGTAGCGAGAGTGCTGCCATCTAGCGGAATTAGCTCGAACCTCAGGGCCGCTCCGCCTGCGGGCTTTTTATGAATGGATGGAAGCTATCATTGAAGTTTCGAGCTGAATGAAAACATTACCCGCCGTGTTCCCGGACTGCACGGCTCTAGCCACGCTCTGTCTCTTTCTCTCTGTCGCTCCCTCCCGCCTCCACTCGCTCACTCTCTCTCACGCGGTCTCGAGCGAGTCGGAAGGGAGGGGAGGCCAGAGTGGGGGGAGGAGAGGGAGGGCTTGTGTATGTGTGTGTGTGATACACGTTGGCCGCGGGCGCCGGTGACCGAGCCAGTCGATTCAACGCGCGACGGCCATACACTTTTAGCGGGAATTTCAAAACAACTCGAAATTCGTAAGCGACGTGAGAAGTCGTATTTTTCACGTCTCGTTGCACAGACAACGACGTCGCGAAGGATGAATGCACAGCTGCGCGTTTTCTTTTGTAACTATGTAAGTTTGTGTGTGTGTGTGTGTGTGTGTTTTTTCTTGTTCTTTTTTTTTCGCTTCCGGTCCGTACGGACCGGAAGTAGGATTTCCGTTGCGACGGAACCGAGAGAGATTAGTTTCTAAGAAATTGTTTTCTATCTCGGTTGGCGGATCGCGACTTTATAATTGCGTTTGCCATTCGTAGAATTTAATGGAATATACAGTTTTCATTTAGAGTCAAATTTTTCTCGTCGCGCCGGAAGTGACGTATCTCATTTTTTCTCTCTCTTTTGTTTTTTTTATCACCGGCCTCTTTCGATCGTGCGACCGATTGTCGAGAAACGTGAAACACCACATTCATGCTATGTGTACAAAGAGAGACAGAGAGAGAGAGAGAGAAACTGGAAGAGAGGGAAGGAGAGAGGAGGGGGTGGGAAGAGGGAGAGGGAGGGAGAATAGTTAGTGTACTTGTAAAATCGAGAAGGG
The DNA here is from genome assembly GCA_946811545.1 of Netelia fuscicornis. NCBI lineage: Eukaryota > Metazoa > Arthropoda > Insecta > Hymenoptera > Ichneumonidae > Netelia > Netelia fuscicornis. The sequence goes on from OX328013.1 coordinate 2,550,565, forward strand.
AGTTGTGGGCTCGACCAAACCGAGTATATGAGAGAGAAAGAGAGAGAGGGAGAGAGAGAGAGAGAGAGAGGCATATCTCTCGCTCACTCGATAGCGGATGCTGCTTCTCTCGCGAGGGCATTAACAGTTTTTGTGCGAGGGGCTCTCCCCCCACTCCTCGCTCTTCCCCCGAGGCATGTTATCGAGTGACAAGGCAGCCTGTAAAATAGCAATGGCTACGAACCAACGTCGATAATCGTATACAATTATTTTCGTCCCTCTTTGACAAAAATTAATCACAAACTTCTCATCATCCGATTCCTACTTAACCTTTTTTTTTTCTATTTTCCAATTTCCAAATATTGAAATCAAATTCCAAACATCGGAATCAAATAATTATGAAAAATTTCATTATCGCTATTATCAACTTTCAATATTAAAAAAATGTCTGAATATCTTAATTCCAATAAAAATTATTTCAAGATTAAACCGCTATTAACAAGATTAAAAAAAAAATTGTTCTTTTTCTTCCTCAAGTAAAAAATTTCGCGATTCGTTCGTAGCCATCGCTGAATCGAAACTCTCCCACCCGGCGTGACGAGAGGGGTCCGTCGTTGGTGCGTTCTCTTGGTCGGACGGGGATATACTACACGCTGTGGACTGGTGGCTACCCTGCTCTTGGACGAGCAGTGACTCGAGCCTCGAGAGAAGACACGGGATACGAGAGAGAGAAAGAGAGAGAGAGCGAGGGAGGGAGGGGAGGGAGCAAAGTCAAAGTCTCGATTCTCCTGGCTATACTGACACACACACACACACACACACACACACACACACACACACACACACACACACACACACACACACACACACACACACACACGGTGTGTTCGACTTGAACAACCAGAAGAGAGAACGACACACACAAGCATGGAGGGACTCGAGAGGAGGAAAAGGAAAAGAGAGTCGATGTTTTTAGGTTCGCCTCGTGTAGCAAGGCCCCCAGGAAGGTCGACCGCCTTCTCGAGGCGAGTATATAGTATTCGCGGCCAGGTATATACCCGAGTCCCTAAGGTAGTGTCGGTGACGATGGAGGAGAAGAAGAAGAAGGAGGAGGAGAAGGAGAAGAAGGAAGGATAGAAGTAGGGGGGAAGGGGAGAAGGAGACCCACGCGTCCGCTTCGGCTCGCCCAGAGCTCTCGCGACGTGTATATAGTTACACTTTGCTCATCCGAGCTATCGCGTCCGCCTTTGCCCGGACTTTTGCTTCGAAATATTCGCTCTCGCGTGCGTGCGTGTGAGTCGATACAAACGCGCGAGATTTAAATTACGCGAACTAAGATTCCCATTCGAAATTGACAAAGTAAAAAATAGATTTTATATATGTAAATTACAACGAACGATAAATCGTATTTTGAATCGAATAAAATGTTTCAATTTTTGCATCGACGATTTTATTTTATACGAGGTAGGACGATTCTTGTGGTATTTGAATTATTTAATTCGCTTCTTCGTTTTCTTCCTGCGGGTGAAATGAATAATAATAATAATAATAAATCGCGAAGTACAATAATAGAAGAAAATAATTTACGTCATCGTTGGATCATTACGTCGGATTTATACGCGCATCATCGGTGCTGCAAGATGCCGTTGGGAAAGTTGGCTCGGATATTCGCCTCGTGTGTTATATATATATCTGTATATATACATATACATACATATATATGTATATGTATAAATCCATATAAAACATCGAGCGAGCAAAGAGTACGCGGAGCTGTAAGATCGAGAGCCGTCGTTAACTTTAATCAGCGGCGAACTAATGCGATTCTACGCTCGGACTATTTTTCACCGGGATGGACGAGAACCTTATTCGATTATTTCAAGTTCCTCGGGTATATTTACGAAACGATCACAATTTTTCATTGAAATAAATGTCGAATAAGATACGAAATATTTGCAGGATAGGAGAGAAAACGAGAGAAAGAGAGAGAGAGAGAGAGAATTGCGTTGACGAGTCTGGAATCGACGCATTTAGTGCAGAAACATGGTAAAGAAGAAAAAAGGAATATCTAGAGAAAGGTAGGAAGAGACGAAGGAGCGTAGGAAAGGGAGTGAAACGTGGGCGTCGGTCACGTTCCAATCTCCCCCTCCGTGATTCCCTTTTCCGCGAGTCAACAAGTCACGAAATCGCGAATGTAGAACTGCCCCATCCTCTCTCTCTCTCTCTCTTACTGTCTTTCTCTCACCCCCGCCATTTCACAGTTTCGCTCGTAATTTCGTCTTTCTCTCGTACGTACGAGGAGAGAAGAGCGAGCAGCGCGCGTTCTTCTCGACGGGCCACGCGATCAAGAGCTCAAGAAAATGTAGAGAAGACGTTAGCTATATATAAATAAATTCTATATCTATGCACACGCGCCACCATACAATTTCATTTATGTTATTAAATTATATTATGATATATATAATATATTATTATATATTATAATATAATATTATATAATATCATATAATATAACATTATATCATATTATTATATTATATAATATTATATTATAATAGATCATGATATATTGTATTTTAATATATTTATATTATACCTAATATATTATATTTATTATATAATATACTATAATATATTATATTGTATTATATATAATATATTATTAGATATTATAATATAATATTATCATTTATATAATATTATACAATGAAATATTACGTTATATTGTAATATATTACAATATTATATTATGATATATAATTATATTATATTATATATGTATAAAGTTTCAAGAAATCGTCGACGTATGCGCGCGGAGAGTGTCGACGTTTAGTAAAGCGTCTCGTCCGGCGGGTCCGCGGGCGCAGACGTTCCCCGTCGGGTGGCGTGCGCGCGCGAGCCTTCGAGAGAGCCAAGGGGCCAAAGAGCCAAATAGACGGAGATAAACTTCGAGGAATATTAGCCAAGAGAAAGAGCGAGGGGGTGGGGGCGAGACGGAGTGGGATAAAATGGTAGAAGGGTGAAGATGAGAGAGAAGAGGTGGGATAAGAGGGGAAGGGGGCATATCGGTAGACGAGGACGGAGAAAGTTGATGGCGCGCGGAGGGAAAAGTTTATATATATATATATATATGTAAGTATAGAAGAGAGGGAAGAGAGAAGGGAGCGTTCGTCTCGTTCTTGCGCGTTGCATAGTTCTATATTTATCCCACTCATTAGGTCTATCTTCGTCGTGCACCGTTCATTCATGAATCCATCGTTCTCGCTCGCACGTCCCGTATACTCCGGGCTGCCCCGAGAGTTTCTCGTCCTCTCTCGCTCACGCGCGTACTCACGTTCATTCATCCCCTCTCTCACTCTCTCTCTCTCTCTTTCTCTCTCATACATGCACACGCGCACGCGCACACGTGCCTTTCTCCTATCATTGCGCGCTTTTCTCTCGATGTGTACACTCGTACAAATATATATATATATATGTGTGTGTGTGTATATAAAATACGCAAATGCGTACGCATCGCGGTTTATTTCGTGCTCGATGCAAAATTCGACTCGGATGCAACGGACGATCTTTCGCGGCTGGACAAATTTCTCTCTCGCTCTCGCGCTCACGCACGCACTACTCTACCGCCATCCATCGCCCGAAATAGGAAACCGCGCGGTCCACGCGAGAAGTAAACTCACTCGGCTCTTTCTCCATATATATATAATATCATATATTATAATATAATAAAATATATTATATTATAATATAATCAAATATATTATAATATGATAGAATATAATATCTTATAATATAATAAAATATAATATAATATATTATAATATAATATAATAAAATATAATATAATAAAATATAATATATTATAATATGATATAATATAATATATTATAATATAATATGATATAATATATTATAAAATATTATAATATGATATAATATATTATGAAATATTATAATATCGACTATATCGATTATAATCGACGATGATACCGGTGGACGATGTAGGCGTGATTGAGAACTAAACAAACAAACGAAAAGAAAAACGGAAAAGAAAAAATAAATGAGAAAAAGAGAATGAAAAAAGGAAAAACGAGGAACGTGATAATGAATAATTGCCTCGGTCATGCCGCGTTAGGAAGTCGCGAGGACGTTTAATGATCGTCGCGTATTGACGATGTTCATTGAGAAAGAGATATCGCGATATAGCACCCGTATTTCATTTATAAATATATATATATAGGGGTTACGTGCGCATTGAATCGTGTGTCGATTTATCACGACCGGCGTGTTTGAGCAAACGGCAATACTTTACATCGTAAAATATATTATTTGCCTATCTGGCGGAGTTTTGCATGCGGAAAGCCCGAATTTGCATTTCGCCAACGAGGGGATGAGCGTTCGTTCTTTTTTTCGATTTTTTTTTTTTTTTTTATTCATTTTATTTCGACTCCCGTGATAAATCACATTCTCGTCAACATTGGATTATAAATTCTTACGAATTATTAATGATATGCGCCCCGCGCCTAAAATTCACCGACGTGAAAATTTTGCTTGGACCGTGGTCGAAGGACGCGCGGACGTTGCCTACTCGTTTTCATTAATGAAAAATGAATGAAATCGCGCCGCTTTATCGATCGAGACCGGTGCGTATGAATGAAATGAATGAAACTCGAGTTTCACATTCGAGCGAGATGATCGGAAAGGGGGAGGGGTCGGAGTGGAACGGAAAAATCTCATCCCACTCGTTCTTTCAGCGAGACGGACAGGCCGGTGCGCAAAGTCAAGAAGAGACGAGGTAAAAGAGACAGAGAGACAGAGAGAGAGAGAGAGAGAGAGGTCTCTCTCCTTGTTAGGTGAGCGCGAGACGACACGAGTCGGTGTCGTAATTTCGGCCTTGCGAGAGAGGACTCGAAGCACGTGCGCGCGTTCGAGAACATTGGCATTACATCTATATATATATATGCATAATATATAATAATAATAATAATATAATAATAATATAATATAATAATATAATATAATAATATACATAATAATATAATATAATAATATAAATAATAATATAATATAATAATATACATAATAATATAATATAATAATATAAATAATAATATAATATTATATTATTATTATTTTATTTGTTATATTATTATTATATTACTATTTTATTTATTATATTATTATTATATTACTATTTTATTTATTATATTATTATTAGATTATTTTATTTATTATCTTAATATTATATTACTATTTTATCATATTCATATGGATATATTTTGCGATATATCTATAGAGCCAGTGGTTCGACGTGGCTCGTGGCAGATGTGTTAAATTCTTATCAGCGCTCGTTCATTCTCACGTTTTATTTTTTTTTCTCTTTCTCTAATGCGCTATTTCATTTGAATTCCTACGAAACTAGGCTGATTAAATACGAGACGGCTATATATACCGGATGTGAAGATGATTAAATGTCCGTTCGACAAACAAAATCTTCGTAATTCTCAATTGGTTTCCGTTCTTATCACAGTCGACATTTTTCCCTTCCCTCCAATTTTTGTTTCATTACTATTTCCCAAACTGTAACAAAGATAAGAGACATTCTTTTTTTAACGTCGTTTTTCTTTTTCCATTCAAGAATGAAACGAAAAAAAAAAAAAAAAACATTCAACGAGCGATAAGATCGGCTCACGTGGAAAAAATATTGGCGTTTCCTCGTAACGCGCGCGTACGCCGACGCGATAAATAAATACATCCCCGCGACCGCGTCCACGTTCCGAGACGATTTCGTACACCGAGTATCCTGGTGAGAAATGTAAGTGCGACGAGCCTCGTTTCGCACCGTGCTTCGCCTTTCCACTATACATACCATATATATATATATATATATACAACGAGCAAAGGCGTACTCTCAAAAATTACCAGAAGTGTTCTATGGCCGGTACACGAGGCAGCTATCTATCATACGTATACACATACAAGTAGTCCATAAATATATATATATATATATATGTGTGTGTGTATTAAATAATATAATAATAATAATAATAATAATAATAATAATAATATATTATCATATATATCATAACAATAATATAATAATTATAGTATAATATATTACCATATTATATTATAATAATAATATAATAGGTAATATATTACCATATTATATTATAATAATAATATAATAGGTAATATATTACCATATTATATTATAATAATAAAATAATATATTATTATATTATTATTATTATTCTAGTATAATAATATAATATAATAATATATTTTATTTTTATTATTATTATACTATTGTGTTATATTATTATAATAATATAATACCTAGTATAATAATAATATAACATACTATATAATATTATTATAATAATACAATAATATATTATTATAATACTATTAATTATTTTATTATAATATTATAATAATAATAATGCACATATACACATATATATATATATATGGTTACTATATAGTACGGCAATGGGTTCGATCGTCGAACCTCCTGCCCCTGTTGTTCGCGAGTTCGGAATCCGGCCGAGTTCCCTCGAAGCAAAACGCCAGGCAAACCTCTCCGGCAACAAATTTTTGCCGGGTGCGTGTACACGTTGTATATATATATACATATATAGATATGTAAGTATGTATATATATGAACGTAGCGCAGGAGTCGCGCCACTGCGCCGTTTGCCGATGTCGACGAAGAGCGAGAGAAAAAGAGCGAGAGAGTACGGAATACACACACGTATACACGTACAGTAAAGCAGAGAGACAGAGAGACAGTGTGTGAGTTTGTGTAGCGACTCTGAGAGAACGCTGGCTTCTCTCTGCCAAGAAATAAGAAGGCTATACGGCGCGTTGCGAAAACGTCGGCCCCGCGGCTACGACGGCCAACAGACCGCGAGATAGAATGAGAGAGAGCGAGAGAGAGAGAGAAAAGTCAGGCAGGCAAGCAAGCAGCAGCGGAGTAGCAGCAACAGCAAGCACACCGGCAAACGGGACGTAAACATCAACGAGTAGTCTCACAGAGAGCCTCTCTCAGTCCAACAGCTCGAAGCAAAGCAAAAGAGCAAAGCCGGGGGAACGCCACGCCAAGAGCGCTCCCTCGACTTGACTTGACTCTCTCACTCTGTCTCTCTCTTTCGCCTCGCGATGAATTAATTCCAATGAATAAACGTTGGAAACTCGCTCGCGAGAACGGAGGAGAGCCGCTGCTGCCTGACGATGTTTGGTGCGTGCAATTGCATCTTTCTATATCTATATTACTATATTTTATATATATATATATATATATATATATATATATATATATATATATATATATATATATATATATATATATATCATAGTGTTGGGTGAACGTTTATACGGGAAATGTAAGTTAACTCCATATTATATATCTGTCGGCCTGCCAACGAGCTCGGCACATCATCCAGAATATGGCTCGGCCATCATTTTTATATTAGACGCGGTATTATTAATCTATATATGCATATATATATATATATATATATATATATATATATATATATATATATAATATATTTAATATTATTATAAAATATAATGTAATATTATATAATAAAATATAATATTATACAATATAACGTAATATAATATAACATAATATAATACTATAAAATATAACATAATATTATATAATAAAATATAACGTAATATTATATAATAAAATATAATATTATAAAATATAACATAATATTATATAATAAAATATAATATTGTAAAATATAACATAATATAATATAACATAATATAATATTATAAAATATAACATAATATTATATAATAAAATATATTATTATAAAATATAACATAATATTATATAATAAAATATATTATTATAAAATATAACATAATATTATATAATAAAGTATAATATTATAAAATTCAATATATTATTATATAGTATAGTATAATATAATATATATTATATATATATCGCTCTTGATCTGATACAACTACGAGATTGAGAATTTCGTACGTGTCGAGGTTCGGGAATAAAACCAAGGGTGTGTGCCATAATATCTATTAATACAAAAAATAAATAATGTCTATTCAATAATAACGATAACAATGATTATAGTGATAATAACAGACTGCTCGAGATTTCAGCGAGTAAGGCAAAGAAAAAAGGGACGACGATACATAATAAAAAACAAAAATATCTTAAAGCGTGATTAAAAATAAAAAAAAAAGGAGGCTATTGTCACGATAAAACGTGGGAGATCGACCAGAAGGCCACGGATGCGGGATCAACGTGGTCGAATGTTTGGTACGAATGGTACGTACACGTGATAACGCAAATGATAAACATTGAATTATCTCTTGCGACGATAGAGAGATAATGCGTGTTGTGCCAACGTGCGCGACGTCGTCGGTGAGAACGAAAATAAAAAGGGAAAAAAAAACAGAACGAGAAAAATAACGCTGGTGGTTGGAGAAAAATTGACAAAAAGTCTAAAGAAAAAAAAGAAACACTGACAAAAAATCGTACGAGGAGTAAAAATTACACACGTCTCGATAGTTCGATCGATACTGACAATGAAATTTATCAGGCGTGAAAAATCACACGATCGACGCTTAAACAGCGGCTGGACGGAGGTATTTGTACGCGTCTCGTTAACGTTATATTGTACATACGAGAGAGACAAACATTGCTGCGAAATCGAACCGCGAATGCGTAGCGAAAATGAGAATGTTATCTCCGAACGGGTTCTATTATTCTCCCACACCTGTTTACTACGAACACTTGCTTCTCTCTCTCTCTCTCTCTCTCTCTCTCTCTCTCTCCCTCATACTCTATATATAATATTATATTATATAATAATAATAATAATAACGTAAATAATACAAATAATAATATATTATATTATATATTGTAATATATTATGTTATATATTATAATATATTATATTATATTATAATATATTAACATTATATTATTATAATATTTATATTATTATTATAATTACATAATATATTGTAATATAATATAATATATTACATAATATATTGTAATATAATAGAATATATTACATAATATATTATATTATAATATTATAATATAATATATTATGTTATATATTATAATATATTATAATATTATAATATAATATAATATATTATGTTATATATTATAATATATTATAATATATTATGTTATATATTATAATATATTATTATTAGTATTATACAATATATAATATATTTTATATAATATAATATTAAATATTGATGTATATATATGTAGAGGGAGAGAGAGAGGGAATAAATGTTTCTATACGGCACACGTTGCAAAGAAAATATGGCACGCGGGCCGAACTTCGTCACGCTCGGTTAAATTATTCGTTGTATTTTCATACCCGTTTGAGTTTATCGAGAGGTTCACCGTACGTAAAGTAATATCGAATTGAAAATAAATATTCTCGAGATATCGCTTCAAGTGTTGGCCTCGAATCGTTATCAAGATATTTTCACAAAAAAAAAAGAAAAAGGTTCGATCATTCATGAAAACGAATTTCGTATAAATCGTATCCAACGAATGACACAAAGAACAATTTTTTCTTTCTTTTTCTTTCTTTGTTTTTTATTCCAGTACGTAAATATTTAACACGAAAATTCTAAAAATTCTAAAAATTGTAATAATTTCTCGTCTTTTTTTTTTATTATTCGTCTTCGGAATAAAAATATTTAAAGCGAAAATAGAGAAATAAAAATGTGAATGTACGTTAGGGTGGAGAACGGTATACGCGACTCGGGTCCGAAGAATGACATCTGGTGGAAGAACCGTCGCGTGGGGCCTCGTCGAAAGACGATCCGTACGAGGCGAGAATGACTTTTTTTGCGACTTTTCGCCGCTTGTAAAATAGCCCTTTTCTCTCTCTCTCTCTCTCTTTCATTCTCTACGTCTTTCTCTCGCGAGCAAAATATCCAAAGCGCGATGGTATATTCACCGAGGAGTTTACGAACGCGCACATGTGGGCGACCCAGGACGCGACTCTCGTTTATTGCAGTAAAATTTCGCGAGTGAAAAAGACACGGGGAGATAGGACGAGACAAGGACAATTAAAAAAAATTAAAAAACAAAAAACAAAAAAAAAATCAACAAAAATAAAACAAAACGTCTGAGGAGAAGAAGGGAGAAAAATATTCAAAAATTTATCCAACCAAGTTGCCCGTGCCAGAAAGAGAAAGAAAGTTGAAATATAAAAATCGTCGAGGAGGAAGGCGTTTTGTTCCTTCTTTCTGTCTGGAAAGCACACCCTGCGGAAGAAGCCCCGCTGTTTTACGGGTTGACCAGTAGCAGGCAAGGCAAGAAGAAGAAGAAACACTATATATAATACGTATATACACGAGTCAAGACGAGAGGTATAAAACTATACGCTCAGCTGGCCACTGGCCACGAGAGAAAACCAGAAGAGGAAAGAAAAAAGGTACAAGAAGATGAAGAGTAGTATAAATAGTATAAAAAGTAAAGAAACGGAGTTGAAAAAGGACGGGGAAAGAAAACAAAAAAAAAAAAAAAACCAAAAAGAAACAAACAAAAAGAAAACGCACGCTACGAGAGATAGAAAGAGAGGGAGAAGATACGAAGTGAGAAAGAAGGAGTAAGAGAGAGGTCGATCCTTCTCGTAGCTTCCTTCTTCTCGTTCTCATTTTATCTCGGGGCTATGCCGTACGAAAAGGAGCTCTTCTTCTTCGAGCTTACGTGGCTCTCTCTCTCTCTCTCTCTCTCTCTCTCTCTCTCCTCCTTGAAAGAGAAAGAGGGATAGAAGGAGAGAAAGAGAGACAGAAGGAGAGAAAGAGAGACAGAAGGAGAGAAAGAGAGAGAAGGATAGACAGGAGAGAAGACTCTTCCTTCGAGGTAAGGGGAGAAGTGTACGAAGAGAAGAAGGAGACGGAGAGAAAGAGAGAGAACGAGGAGAAGAGGCGCTGACCGAGAGTGCACTGCCGATATATATATGGCTTGAGAAGGCTCGAGGACTCGCTGTGTAGGTTGGGTGTGTGACAGCGTGATTCTCCAGTCAGTGGCGACCTGTTGGTGCTTCGTGTGGTGTTGCGAGCTCGGCTACCGCGGTTACGCGCTCCTCTCTCGAGTCCAACGCACACACATCTATACACACACACACAGACGCAAGTTCAACACAAATCCGGCCAACACAACGTACCGGTTTCTGAACGTGAATGAGGAAGGACTCGCACACCATGGAAGATGGAACGGAGCGAGAGAATGAGAGAGAAGCAGCTAGGGGGCACCCGCTATACTCGCATGGAAGGCCAACCAGGACCGGACGAACGAGAGAGCAACGAGGAAAGAAACATCGTACCGTCGACTTGGACGAGACAGAGACAGGAATACCTAAAACGGGCGGAACTGGAACGATTTTTCTTCTTCTTTTTCTCTTATCGTTTTGTAATCGTTCGATAATTGAATTTATTTAGCGAATTAATAATTTTGAGCTTCGTGTTGTTTTTAGGGGAAGTGTGAGTAATGGAAAATTAAGATGGATTTTTTTTTGTTTTTGGTAATTTTGTTTGGGAGAGATTGTGAGTGGAAATTTTGTGGTTGATAAGAGATTCGTCGATCGAGGTAGCTGAGTGCGGATATTACCGAGTGAAGTTTTTATTGATACATTTATCATAAAATTTTCTAGAAAAAATAAAAACTTAAAAAAAAATGTTATTTTCTATAAAAACAAATTAAGTAAAAAGATCTTAGAGACTCTCCCATTTCCCCTTAGCTTGATATCAGCCCAGTGAATTTTTTATTGATACATTTATCATCAAATTTTCTAGAATAATTAATAAATTTAAAAAAAATGTTATTTTCTATAAAAACAAATTAAGTAAAAAGATCTTAGTGACTCTCTCATTTTCCCTTAGCTTGATATCAGCCCAGTGTATTTTTTATTGATACATTTATCATCAAATTTTCTAGAATAATTAATAAATTTAAAAAAAATGTTATTTCCTATAAAAACAAATTAAGTAAAAAGATCTTAGAGACTGTCTCATTTCCCCTGAGCTTGATATCAGCCCAGTGTATTTTTTATTGACGCATTTATCATGAAATTTTCTAGAATAATTAATAAATATAAAAAAAATTTTAATTATAAAAAAAAATTAAGTAAAAAGATTTTAACAGCCTCTCTCATTAATCCGTAGCTTGATATCAGCCAAGTTTACAAAGCCGCGGCAGCATCCTCGCACAGGGCCGTACACGCGCAACTGATCTTTCGGTACCCGACTTATTATTATTATTATTATTATTCTCCTCTTATTTTCTCGATTTCTTAAATTCGTCCCGGATAATCTCGATGAAACGACCGGTGGTCGTAAATGAGAATTAGGTGAGATGGGAAGTTCGTTGTGTTCCTACATGGTGGCTGATGAAAAATGAAAGAACTAGAAAAATAAAGGAAGGACCAGTCAGACTGTATAAATATAAATATATATATATACACATACACTTATATAAAAAAAAATTATCGAGAGACGAAAATATTTAACGGTTCGAATTAAGGTATAATCGAGATCGAGGCTGGAGGAGTAAAAAAAGAAGAGTCAGAAGAGTATTTCTCGGCGTGACGACATTAACGGCGTGCGTATGCCCGCGGGCACGACTGACGCCGGTCGACGTACTTTCGGGGGATCGAGAGGAGAGAGAGAGAGAGAGGTCTTTCTCATCGCGGCCGTATCAGCCCGTTAGCCCAAACCACCGATACGTGCCTGTGTTGTATCACAGAAATACGACGAGAGAAAGATGGCGATAGTAATAAATGCCAATGCAACGTATGCGCATGGCAAGGGCTTTTATATACACAGGGATGTACAGGGTGAATTTCATAAGGTGTAACGAGACTTTATTCTAAGGTAGATGGGATCATTACAAACAAAAGTTGTAAATATACATTGGGGATATTTTTAATAGTTTGCGAGATATACAGCTTTTAAGTTGGTCCAATCAGAGCGCGCAGAGAAGAGTTGGAGACGCCCACTCTCGGTTTAGCCATAGGGATAGTATAGTGTAGGGCGTTACATTTGGGGTTGTAAAATTCAGAGCAGTCAATTTTATTTGTTATGTTATTACGCAGACATTTTTATTTCTTGGACATTAGTTGCTAAGAGGGGAGTGGGCGGTTCCAACGCTTCTCAGTGCGCTCTGATTGGACCAACTTTAAACATTTATATCTTGTAAACTATTAAAAATATCTCGAATCTTTGTTTGCAACTTTTGTTTGTAATGATCTCATCTACCTTAGAATAAAGCCTGTGACACCTTATGAAGTTCACCCTATATACAGGGTCTTCCAGTTTGACTCAACAGGTCCGTGACCTTCGCCCTCGTCGCCATTTTCTTCAATTCGTTTTTTTTTCGTCATCTCTCGTACATCTTTGTAAAAATTATAATTGCGCAATGATAAAAATTAATTAGGGTCGTAAATAACGTTTTATGTGACATTGTTTTGAGAGGAAGGAAGTGTAGGAAGGTAATGCATTTTTAATTTAATATTTTTTTTTTTTTGGAACATAAAAATAAAAATGTCCGTGGTTTATTTTCGTAAAGAAAGTGTAATCATTGAAAATAAAGAATATTCGACGAATCTTTCGTGCATTATAAAAAGAAGAAACGTGCGAGGAATAAAGAAATTTTAACGATGACGATAAATATTGTCAAGTTCATCCGGGTCTTTTTTTTTAAAACCGAGAGATATTTCATCGTCGAGAGAGAAAAAAATTCGAAATGGCAAGAGGAAGATGACGGAGAGAGGGAGAGAGAGAGAGAGAGAGAGAACAAAAATTAAGGTGTATACGCGATAGTGCCAAAAATAATTTCCCAGGGTATCCCTCCTGCGAGAAGGGCGGAAACGATCGAGCTCTCTGGAGGATACTCTTGCATAGGGTGAGCCTGGTATAAAGAGACCGAACAAGGAGAGAGAGAGAGAGAGAGACGAAAATTTTTGAAATATTAACTAACGATTCAAGGGAGCGAAAGAGAACGAAAAGGGGCCTCTGGTGATCACAAGCTCTCTCTCTCTCTCTCTCTCTCTCTCTCTCTCTGCCTATTTTTTCCTCTCTCTTTCTATCTTTTCCTCTCACTCTCTATCTTGCTCTTTCTCTCTCTATTTTGTTCTCCCTCTCTCGGTTTGGGTCGCTCTCTCTCTCTCTCTCTCTTTCTCTCACTAGGTCTCGATGACTGCTGCTTTAGGCTGTTTCGGTGTGCTGTATGCTCGGTCACGCAACACCGGATATCCTCCAGACGCGACGCTCGCTCACGCTTGCTGCGTGCGTGAGTGCGTGCCTCTCTCATCGTTCCTCCTCTCTCTCTCTATCTCTGTCTATCTTCCTTCATCTTCATTTATCAACACCCTCTCCTCTCTCTCTCTCTCTCCCTTTGGCATTCACCGTATAATTATAATTACGAAGCTTTAATTCAATTATAATCCACCAATACGAGATATCCGTGATAGGCAAGAGGAAAAAACTCCGTAGGTAAAACAGATGCAAGTCAACAAAAAAAAAATTGTTATAAGAGGAACAATATCAAAAATAAAGAAAAAAATTGTGAGGAAGAGCGATTGTAGAGTTCGATCTCGAGTCGCTCTCACTCGAGCCTCGTTCTTCGCTCGACGTGTGTCTTATCAATGAAACGCCGCGTGTGACATCACGTATTTACGACCTTTCGCACTCTCTCTCTCTCTCTCTCTCTCAGCTGCCCAACCAGCCGTTAACTAAAACCCCGAGAGTATTTGGGTCGTCCCGCGCATGTCAATACGATATGAAAAAATTAACAAAAAAAAAAAAGTTTATTACTCGATTTAAGAAAAATAATTAATTAAAAAACAAAAACGAAGAATTGTCGATTAAGAAGTAATGAATTTTGAAAGAAAATTTGATGAAATATGTGAACTTTAAGGAAAGAACGAAAGAAAAGGAAAAAGTAAGGGCGACGGAGAGATTGGATCGGTCGCGACCGAGTCTCGTCGTCAGAATTCCCGACTCGTTGGCGCGGGAGAGCTCGACGCCCGTACAGCCTGGAAACTGGAAGGATGTTCTCGTGGGCTGCTGCCGTTGGGTATCGATTATCTCTTCCCGCAGCCCACAGGGCGCATCGTCGAGACAAGAGGAGAGCCTCCTCCTTTTTCGTCGCTCGTTGAAGCTGAGAGAAAGAGAGAAAGAGAGAGAGAGAGAGAGAGAGAGAGAGAGAGAGAGAGAGAGAGAGAGAGAGAGAGAGAACGAAGAGAGAGAGAGAGAGGGAGAGAGAAAACGAGAGACACACGAGACGAACAAAGATCTCGTCGTCGATCAAAGCGAAAGAGAGAAGACAATTTTTAAAGGGCCAAGAAGAAGAAAAAGAAGAAGAAAAGAGGGAAGAGAGTACACACACACCAGCTATATCCCACTGGGAGAGCGATCTCTCGTCTCTCAGTTCTCTCTCGGTTTTCTTCGCGTGCTCGCCATCTCTGAGAAAGAGAGAGAGAGAGAGAGAGAGAGAGAGAGAGAGAGAGAGAGAGAGAGAGAGAGAATTAGACAGAGGGAAAGAGAGAAAGAGAGAAAAGGCGTCGGAGAGCAGGTAACTGACTTTGCACTGGCCTTTCTTACGATTCTCTTTCCTTCTTCATCTTCTTCACGAACCTCTCTCTCTCGCTCTTTCTTCCACACTGACGTATAATATCCTCTTCTCCACTACTCTTCCTTCTCGAATCTCGTCTCTCGTACCGCTATATCCGACGAAGGCGTCGAATCTCTTTCTCTCTCTCTCTCTCTCTTGCTGCAGAGTACCAAGAGAAAGAGAGAGAAAGAGGAGAGAAGAGATGGAATGTGAACGCCATATGGCCGGGCCTTCTCGCGCGGCGCGTCCACCCACCCACTCGTCCGCCACGTCCACCCACACGCACGTTAACGCGCGCGCATACCTATCGTAAGAGAACGCGCGTCTTTGGATATTATATTCGTCTTTATATACATACATACATACGTACATATATATATATATTTGTATGAAAGGATTTATAATTGTGTGTATACGCGTGTATATATAAAAGCGAGCGAGCTCTCGCGCGAGCAAGTAACACCCACGCTCGTCGCACTTGGCACCGAGGCGGGCTACGTACACACGTCGAAAAAACTATTTTCGACTTTATCCGCCGCGGGGTTGTATATATATATATATATATATATATATATATATATATATATATATATATATATATATAGAGAGAGAGAGAGAGAGAGAGAGAGAGAGAGAGAGAGAGAGAGAGGAAGACAAGAAATTTCTGACGATTGCGTATCGGCGAGTGTTAAATGATAATTGATAAATTCGCGAGCGTATCAATGATTTCGTGAACGATTTCGAACGATATCGATGGATATTTAGCTATAATTCCGAAAAAAAATGTTGATAGGGAGGATTTTTGCAATATCATTGGAAAATTTTTTACAATGAAATGCGATTTTTGCGTCTAACCGTGAATTCTTCTGGAGAAAATTATCAAACGGTCGATAAAACTCGGGAGGATCCGAAGATTTAGTGTTTGGGAATGAACGTGTGTACGAGGAAGGTTTACGCAACTCGCAATGTTTACGCGTATCGTAAAAATTCGTTGAAGGAAACGAGCGAGATGCATAAATATAAATAAGGAAAAAAAAGCAGACAAAATATTAATGTAGTAAGATACTATATCCAGTCTGTGTATAAATAAAAAAAAATATATATGTGTATATATTTATAAATGAAATGCGTATACTTTCGTTAGTATCGAATCTTCCGCGCGATTTTCATGGCGCATCTCGTCTCTCTCTCCCTCTCTCTGTTCCTCTCCCTTCGCGCGAGATATCTCTCTCGCGTTTCTTATAACTATATAGCGGACACGTATACGTAAGAAGAAGAAGGAGAAGCTACAAGTTGAGAAAGAGCTTCGAGGTCTCTGCCACTCGCAACATACACGCACATATATCTATCTATATATGTAATTATATAGAATATAGATAAAAATATATAATATTTATGTATATATATATTAATATAATATATTATATTATTATATAATAATATAATAGAATAATATTTTTTTAATAATAATAATAATAATAATAATAGGTATGATATATTATATTATTATATAATATTTTAATATGGTATTATATTAATATTAATATAATATAAATATTATATTATATATTATTATATAATATTATATTAATATTAATATTTATATTATATTATTACATAATATTATATTAATATAATATAATGTTTATATTATTATTAATATAATGATATAATATAATATAAATATTATATTATATATTATATCATTATATTAACAATAATATTAATATTAATATAATGTTATAATATATGTATGTTATATTAAAATATCTATAAATATTATATATTATATATATATATAAATATATAAATATTATATCGTAAAACGCGAACGTGTACGCGTGGGTATGTTTGGGCTAAGAGTGTGGAAGATGATAAAACTGAAGAAATGGACAGAGTGAGCGAGTCAGTGAGAGAGAGGGGGGGGGGGGCTTTTATAAGGCCGGATGTGACACGCTACGACACATATCGATGAATGTGGATCGTCGGCCATAGAGAGAGAACTCGTCCATCGTCGTCGTCGTCGTCGTCGTCGTCGTCGTTCTGTTTTCGTTGAGAGATAGGTCATGTGGGGTATATTAGCCGTAGGGAGATGAACACGCCGGCGGCTTATACGTATATGTACACGAAAGAAACGCTCCAGAGATAACGATACGAGAGAGGCAGCGTGAGGGCGCTATATACCAGGAAAGAACGTGCTACCGGATCGCTTATGTATGTATCTGTGCGCGTGTGTATATATATAGTAAAAAATAATAATAATGATAATTTTAATATTTCAATGGATCTCATATTATTATTAAAAAATATTATTATTATTGTTATTATTATTATTAATATTATCAATAAGCATAAACATAATAATAATAATATGTTTTTTAAATAATAATAATAATAATATGAGATCCATTGAATTATTAAAATAAATATTATGATTATTATTATTATAATGACGAAGATGGATCATAATTATCTGAAGAAAAAAAAAATACAAAAAAAAAGTTGTGCATAAACGAACATTTGTACAATTATCATTTATTCCCTGGATAATAAAATATTTCGTATTCGAAATTATTACTCGTATCGCTCATCGATTAATGCTCTTCGTCTAACTATTTTTAGACAGTAATGCATAAATATTAATCGATAAACAAAACAAAAAAGGGAAATTCGTATATATATGTTTTTTTTTGTATATTTTATTGTTCACGAAATTGCGAAGCGTATCGGAGGCGAAAGATCGCGAGGGGAAGAAGAAAGCGTTAGAGAGAAACGAGCGTGTGTACCGCGGGTAAAGCATGTAACGTGAAGAAGAAGAAGAAGCGCGCCTCGCGGGGCCAGATAGATAACGGGGTTGGCAAACAGAGATAGCGCGTTTGTGCCTCACTCGTTCGGCTGACGAGAGGCTGCTGCTGTTTCTTTTCTCTCCCTCTCTCTCTCTCTCGCTCACTCGCTCACGCGTTATAAAGCTCGGTCGGGCGAGTAAAAGCGACTCGATTTCTCGAACGAATCTGCCCTCACCCCCCCTCTACACCCCCGTCATCGTTCCCTATCTGGCATTCGTTCAATATTATACGTGTGAGATCATCATCATCATCATCATCTCGTCTTTATATCAATGGCAAACAAAAAGAAACTATTTTTGAGCGAAAGCAACAATTTTTCGAGACGATCCCCTCTCCTCTTTATTTCTCTCTGTCTGTCGGTCTGTCTGTCTGTCTGTCTGTCTGTCTGTCTCTCTCTCTCTCTCTCTCTCTCTCTCTCTCTCTCTCTCTCTCTCTCTCCCTGTATTTTTCTGGATATTAATAGACGAAAAATGTTTTGACACGCAATTCTTTTTTTTTTTGTTTTATCACGTTATCCGTACGATTATAGTTATTATTCTTTTTTACTTGATATTGTTATGGAAACAAATATAGATCGGCGATAAATTCGAATCTCGTCGTGCACGTGCCTCTCGCGAAACGCCGGGGAGGCCAAACAATAAATGAAATAAAACGTGTGTACGAGGAGGATTGAAATATGTGATATAAGCGGAAGAGAAGTTAATCCATGGCGGACACACCGAGTCTACCGGAGAAACGTGCGAGAGATTTATTCGTCTCGAAAGCCCGGACGAACTGATTTCACGCGAGATCGACGACGTGAGAGACAGAGAGAGAGAGAGAGAGAGAGAGAGAAGGCTTTGGGCACTTCCGGGTCTTCCGTTTAAAAAGTAAAACGCGAATTTAGTCATCTGATCTCACTGACGAACGAATTTCTTAAAACTAATTTGAAAAAAAAAAATATTTTTTGAAAAATAAAAAATTCGCAGAAACAATTCGCGCGAGCGAAAATTTCAGATTTCAAATAAAGATGAGTCAAAAAAAGAATTTGCGCTGGGATGAAATCCTGGTAAATAATAAATATCAAATATTTGACCTCGTTCGACCGGAAATAATTAAAATACGCCGGGATCAAAATTGATCATAAAAAAAAAATGTGAAAATAAGAAATTCCGATCGATAGAAAAATAAATTCGATTTTTTCACCATACCGCGCGACTGTCCGATGAAAAGAAAACGAATCAAGAACAACTGTTTACCCGAATTCCTCAAAATTCAATGACGATCGAACCGGACTTGAACGGAAAGAAAAAAAAAAAACGAGGAGAAAGAAAAAACGAAATTCTTCCAGCACCGTTCATTAGTGAGGTCATCGAGCGTCCGAGTTAACACGTGACTAACGCTCGACTATACCGAACACGATTTTATAACGACCGGCGTAATACTACGAAAATACTACGCGCGCGCATCCGGGCCAGCGCGTCACGCGAATTCCTCCTTCGTACGACGCGACGTGTCGTACATCCGGTTTCCTCGCAACGGGTTAAAAGAAAACAAGTAGAAGAAGAAAAAATTGCATACCGATCGAAGTATCAAACCGGAAGTGATAAAACGTCGCTTCGCCACGTGCTTGAACGCGACGAACTTCGATCGAGAGAGAACACAGTTCTGGTACAAAATTTGTCGTTTCTCGTTCTTGACTCACTGCGTTTGTACATATAGATAGATACGCGTCCTGTACAAGAAAAATTCCCGTACCGAGGTAGCTAATGCGACAAAAGCACGTGCGTGCGGTAAAAAGAAAAAAGAACGGAAACAAAAAAACCTTTTTTTTCTCTCTCTTATGACTGTTTTTTTTTCTCTTAAGGTTTGTCGATTTTCGTTGCAACGTTAAATTTCTCACGATAATTGAAATGTCAACTGCGTACATATCGCGCACGAATAGCCAAATACGTTACGCGAAGTCGTCGTCGTCATCGCACGTTCGTTCCCGCAAATAAAAATAAGAGAAAGAACAAGAAGGAAGAATGAAAGAAAAAGAAATCACGATTCGTATATATGGAAATTCGTGGTTCGTTTCATTCATCGAGTTTGTGTGTCTCTCTCGGGTTTATTTTCGGTTAGTTTCTCGCTTTATAATACACACGAGACGAATATACATATATATTAGAAATATTAAATATTATTATATAATTATATATTATATAATATATTACATTATATATATATGTAATATATTATATCATAATTATCATATATAGAATTATATATATAGAAATATTAATTATTATATAATTCTAATATTATTCTATCTATATATATATATATATATATATATATATATATATATATAATTATATATAATATAGATAAAAATATATAATATTTATGTATATATATTGATATAATATATTATATTATTATATAATAATATAACAGTATAATATTTTATTAATAATAATAATAATAGGTATTATATATTATATAATATATTATATATAAGTATATAATATACTGTATAATATATATTATATAATTATATAATAATAATTAATATTTCTAATATTTATAATATATGCAGAAATACAGGTGAGGCGATAGCACAGTGGTAGCGTTCGCGACTCACACGCAGAGGACCGGGGTTCGATTCCCGCTGGCATCAACGAAATTTTTCTATAAATATATATATTATAAATATTAATATATTATCATATAATGATATATATTTAATAAATATATACATATATGTCATATAATATATAATATTATAATATATATAAGAATAGAAATAAGTTGGCGAGGGGAGTCGTGTAAGGTATTTGAGAAGGTTGCCCCGGTGCAAAACCGGCCACGAGAACAAATTTCCTTACCTCGATTCTACCTTGGATATCTCGTCATGCGCGGTCATGCCTATATGTGTGTACGTGTGTGTAAATTTGTCTATGCGCAAGGTGTGTATGAGACGCGCATGCGTCACCGATACTTGTAAACGTAAAAAATATATACGCGTATAATACACGTGTGCGAGTGTATAAAATAGACGACGCTCGATGTTTTCATTCATACGAGCCGAGTGCTGTTCCGCGCATGCGCCTTATTTCCGTATTGTACATAGCTATCTATATATATATAGTAATGTGAATGTAGATAAAACGTGACAGGCTCCTAGCTGGCTCCATGCACACGTATGAATGTGTGTGTGTCTGTGAGAGAGAGAAAGAGAGAGAAAGAGGGCAGGATTGAGGAGAGGGGGAAGCGCGTTAAAATTTCTCTGCGCAGACGCGAGATGAGATTTTTTCGACCGCGGTGAAGCGTGACGCGATTACGTTTGGAATTTATGAAAAAAAGAAGAAATATATAGATATATAAGGATAAAATCAAATCGTAGGAATTGAGATTTTACGACGAAGTGAAAATACGAGAGAGAAACGAGAATTCTCTTTGTAGCGATAAAGAGAATTCTCTCTTTTCTTTATGTATGTAGGTGTGGTGTAGGTATATGTGTGTTTGTGTATAGATATATAGATATGGCGAAAAGCGGAAACGAGCGTCGCGGGACTTTCACGTTACAACCGCCGCGCGCGCTTTCTATCGTGTCTCACCCGTGAACCGTTTCATTCATCGTCCTACACGGGGGACCTACCTCTTCTCTACCGTGCCAGATTTCGCTCCACGAATTTTCTCATTTTGCACAAATACACGCCTATTTTTTTTTTTTTTTAATTAGGTGAATTAATGAAATATCTAATTTTAATCACGAACAAAATATCAAATATTTCCTGACAAAAAATAAATAATATTTTCAATTTTGTTAATCCAAGATAATTATTTTTGTTATTAGCGTAAAAATTCATTCTCACATTTATCATATTTGTACAAATTACTCGAATTAAAGAAATATCTAAATTCGCTCATAAAAAAATATTAAATATTTCCTGACAAAAAATAAATATTACTTTCAATTTTCTTAATCCAAGCTAATTATTTTTATTATTAGCGTAAAAATTCATTCTCATATTTGTATAAATTACTCGAATTCAAGAAATATCTAAATTCGCTCACAAAAAATATCAAATATTTCCTAACAAAAAATAAATATTATTTTCAATTTTCTTAATCCAAGCTAATTATTTTTATAATTAGCGTAAAACTTCATTCTCGCATTTAGCACGTTCGTAACAATATTCGTTCGACTCAAGAACGTTGGAGAAAAAAAAACCAGAAAGAAAAAATACATCTCTTACATATATAACCTAACCCAACTCTCTATATAACCTCGCCTAACGGTTGATCGCGAGAGCGAGCAAGTATAAAGCAAAAGGGAACGAGCGCGGCGTGCAGCCCGGAGAGGCCACAGTAGCTAGAGTTTTCTCAGTGACTCGAGAGCGCGCGCAGGATATCTCGATCTTTTCTCTCTCTTACACGTTTCTCTCCCCTGAAGAGAAACGTGAGCGAGTAAGAAAGAGAGAGAGAAAAAAGAGAAAGACAGAGACAGAGAGAAGAACGGCCATGGCGAGTAGAGCGAGCAGTCTCTCGGGCAACGCTCGCGAGTCCTCGGTTAGAGGAAACGAGAACGACTTCTTTCACGTACTAGAGTATAGTAAAAGAGCGCAGCAGGCGCTGCTTGCTGCTGCTGACGTTGTGGCCCAAGCACACCACCAACAGCAGCAGCAGCAGCAGCAAACAGGCACGGCAGCAACGAACCAAAGAAAGAGAAAGAAACAGAGAGAGAGAGGGAGAGAAAGAGAGACTCGTCGTCACGGCTCTACTATATAGTTTACTACTACTACCATAGTAAGTAGTAAGAGGCCATCGGGACAGAGAGAAAGAGACAAGAAAGAAAGAAAGAAAGAAAAAGAACAAGAAAAAAGAAAAAAAAAGAAACAAGCATCAGCGATTCTTCGAGTCTCGGGACGGAAAGATTCCGACGGATCTGCGTTCCTCCCACCGCTCTGAGACGAGCCAGCGACGGTTGTACGATAGGACCCAAAGCAGAAGAAGAAGAAGAAGAAGAAGAGAAAGATGGAAAATATCGTCGATGGACCGAATGCAAATTACGTGGGGGCTAGATTAGATAGAGAATCTCTTTTATTCTCTCACTCTCTTTTCGGTGGGGAAGATCGCTTCGCGAGATACGATTTTATACTATAATATATACACGCATTGGGTTTGTATATCTATATATATATATATATATATATATACATACACATATATATACAAAGTGTATATGCGGGTCAATGATACTCGGCCAAGACGACGAACTCGCCTGCCGTGCGTGTCGCAATGGTTAGAATCTCTTCTTTTCTTTTTTTTCCCTCAACATTTTCATTTTTTTCCCCATTTTTTTCTATATTTTTTCTCCTCACAGGAAACGAAACGCGTTATAAATAGAAAATTGACAGTGTGTGTGAGTGTGTGTTTTTTTGTCGGGGAAAAAAACCAGCTATCGTCAAATAAACCCTCTTGGCTCTTTATATAACGCCTGAGAAAAAAAAGAAAACAAATCCGGAGAAACGATTTGGAAAAAAAATTATTCGTCCAATTTTAGTGGCAAATTGTAAAAGAAATTTGTTTCTTTCATCGAGCGTGAACAACGCGATTTATGGTAGTTCTATCGTTGGGTGGGGGATTAAAATTTTATTCTTGTTTTTTCTCACATTGGAAGTGGACCGAGCGTTAAAGTTCATTAAGAATAAGTTGTTGCTAATCGACTAAAGAACAACATACTCGAAATTCAAATTGATCCTACGGAAAGTTTATTTGTTATATAATAAACAAAATCATGAATTTTTGTTTCCATAAAATTTGTTATAAAAACTAATCGAAGCTTCTTCGATGTCATATAAAAATGTGTACAAAATTTCAACAGTCTTCATCGACCAAATGATCGAGATACTCGTTGTATAACGTTGCGATATTTAACACGGGCTCTTATGGGAGATTGCGAAAAGTGACGATTTTTCAAGAATAAATATCGTGATTTTTGAGTCGATAAAGGCTCCCTGAAATTTTATACACATATACATATGACATCAACGAACGTTTCCGCAAATTTTCAGTGAAATTTAACAGAAACGCTGTACCTTAAGGTAGTCGTATCGTTAGGGGGATTAAAATTTTATTCTTGTTTTTTCTCACATTCCAAGTGAACCGAGCGTTAAAGTTCATTAAGAATAAGTTGTTGCAAATCGACTAAAGAACAACATACTCAAAATTCAAATTGATCCTACGGAAAGTTTATTTGTTATATAATAAACAAAATCATGAATTTTTGTTTCCATAAGATTTGTTATAAAAACTAATCGAAGCTTCTTCGATGTCATATAAAAATGTGTGCAAAATTTCAACAGTCTTCATCGACCAAATGATCGAGATACTCGTTGTATAACGTTGCGATATTTAACACGGGCTCTCATGGGAGATTGCGAAAAGTGACGATTTTTCAAGAATAAATATCGTGATTTTTGAGTCGATAAAGGCTCCCTGAAATTTTATACACATATACATATGACATCAACGAACGTTTCCGCAAATTTTCAGTGAAATTCAACAGTAACGCTGTAACGATAGACTACCTTAAGAATATAATTAACCCTTCGACTTTCGTACTTTCAAGCTTATGTGGTCCGCAGTTGCATAGGCTGACGCATATATGCGTCCTTAGAGCTCAAAGGCTTAAAAAAGATAGAAATATATATAATAAATAAAAAGGAGGAAAGTTAGTTCGTGAACTCACCGTTTCGACTAGGTGGCCGCGGTGGCGCTGGGTACTGTGGCGGTGCGAGGATCGGCGGCGGCGGAGTCCTCTGTACGTTAAGTGTCGTCGGTCGTTTATGAGAGATCGGCTGTTGTCTCGTGGAAGAAGAAGCGGTTGTTCCTGTTACCGACGGAGAGGGAGAGAGCGAGGAGGTCGAGGATGAGGAAGATGACGAGGATGAGGATGACGCGTTGGTAAAGGAGGATGAGCTACCGGCGACCTTACCGAGATTTCTAAGGGTCGCTGGGCTAAGGTTGTTGGGGGGCCAGGGCGGGCGCCGCGGAGGCAGCGCCGGAGGCGGGGTGCAGTCCAAGGTATCCACACTTCCACACTTTTAATCCACCTGCCACACCGAATGTCCTCTTCTTAACTTCTTCCTAACCTCTTCCTTTATTTCTTTAATATTATTATTCTTAACGTCACACGTTTTCGTCCTCGTTCGTTTTTCCGTCCACGCTTTTTCTTACGCGCTCACTATCTCCCCTTATCACGTTTTTCACTATAATCGCGTCCAAGCGATATTACGAACGAGGAGAGAGAGAGAGAGACAGATATATATATACGTGATCGTTTGACCGGTGGTGCCGCGGCGCGGCCACCGCGGCTCTCCTTTGTAAATTTTCAACGAGCAAAACCCGAGGCTACGATTTTACCCTCGTCGTTTTCGTTTAATTTATTTTCCTTAAGATTTTCAATCACCGACGAGGGAATTCCTCGCGAGCGACGTAATTTTGTTTTATTATTAACGTCGGTCGAGTCACGATTAAAATTCGTGAAGAGAAGAAATATATTGGATTTCTTTTTTGGTCTGATTATTTATTATTATTATTATTATTATTATTATTTGGGTAACGTTAAGACGCGTAGGAGTCGACTCGACATATCGCGTTGGACCGGACAAGAATCGTCGAATTTTTCAGTCACTCTCACTTTGGCTTCGCCTTTTACCAGCAACGAAGAACTGTAAGGCAGGCAAACGCGCCGCGCGCCACGGCACACACCACGAACGAGCCAACACGGGCAGCAGCATTGAGAGAGCTCGCGTGGCCTCCTCTCCACGTCGTCGCATTCGTTTTCTTCACGTTTTTCTTTCTTTCTTTCTCTCTCTCTCTTTACCGCACAGAGTCGAGTCGCCACGAGCCGCGAGAGAATACAATCTTTCTTCACCCGCGTGCAAGATACTCGTAAGATCGTTTCTCTCGTTGTGACGACACTTCTTTCTTTCTCTCTCTCTCGATTGTACACAGTAATATTGTGTATACCTTAAAAACCGTGAGTATTTCCACTCGTTCCAAGTTT
This sequence comes from Netelia fuscicornis, assembly GCA_946811545.1. Lineage (NCBI taxonomy): Eukaryota > Metazoa > Arthropoda > Insecta > Hymenoptera > Ichneumonidae > Netelia > Netelia fuscicornis. The sequence continues at coordinate 2,577,074 of OX328013.1, forward strand.
CAACACGGTTTAAACACGAAACGACGTTTCTTGTTATTCTTCCCTCGAGTTTATTGTATCGTAAATGACGATACGATACGATAATAAGCTTGCCAACAAACACTTTGCGAGTCTGGCTCGAATAATCGACGAGTATAAGTCACGTATTCGTCCTCTTTTTAATAATAATTCGTCGGTATCGGCGAGACTTTGTTTTTCATTGTACGAAAAAGAAAGAAAGAAAAAAAAACACACTCGAATCGGGATACGAGAAGAATAAGAATAATAAGAAGAAGAAGAATAACGAAATAAAACGTAAAGAACGCGAGAGAATGTTTTTGACCGGTGATCAACACCGTGCGGGCGCTCCTCGCACACTGACTCGTTCACTGCGCGCCAGCGGTGACGATCCCCTCCCTTTCACTCCCAGCCTCTCCCCCCTCCGCCCTGACCATTCCCCCCTCCCTGCTCCACCCTCGTCTCACCGCGAGAGACGACTCCGCTCTCGTCGCGCACACGCGGCCACGCACACACTCTCTCCCACTCCGCCGTGTAACATCCGTCTCGTTCGCCCTCGCTCGTTCACTCCGCCCTCTATCCTTCTCTATATTATATCTATCCTATCGTTCTTTCATCGTCTTCCCGTGTTTCATCGCTCTCTCTCTCTCTCGCTCTTGGTTACACGAGTCGAACGTCAGCTCGCTCGCTTTTGCTTGCCCTGTGTGTGCCTTCTCTCGTTGCTGCTGCTGCTGCTGCTGCTGCTGGCTGGATCGCGTAGGCCGGCCGCCAGTAAACAGGCTCCTTCATTCACTGCTTATTTTATACCGGCGGCCCCTACGACCACAGAAATAGCCTCTGCGCTCTGTCCTCGTCAGCCACACACTCGGCCAGGCCTCCTTCGCTATCCTTCTTTTTTTGTGTTTCTCTTCTCTCTTTACTCTCTCCCTCCCTCTCTCCTTCTCACTCTCTCTCTCTCTCTCTTGGTCGACTTGCGAGTGTACCCGTCACGATGATTCGCGTCGTCACGCGGCGGCTGCTACTCGTACCGAGTTCCTCGACGAAACGTTCGTCAAACGACGAGCACCGATTTTGTGGCTTCTGTGTTACAAATTCTTCGACGTATGAAAAAAAAACAATATTCAAATTCTCGGATTATGCGATACAATTACGACGATGAAAACTTACGTGAAAGGACGAAGCGTTGAAAATTTATTTATGTTTTTTTTTACAAGATCTTACATCCTCGAGACGTAAGATTTGACGTCACTGTTAGTCACTCGCGGTATAAGCCAAGTTGCAGCACCTGTTTTTTCCACATCCTTCCGCAGATTCTCACCGCATAAAGCCCTGTATATTTACCTCGATCGCCCGAAGGCCACGGAGAGCTCGATTTTCCTCGAAGATCCTTGCAGACGAAGCTGCTATAGTACAGGAATATTTGCAGCATTCCGTTCTTTTTCTCTCTCTCTCTCACTCTCTCTTTTTTGTATTCTCTCCTATGTCACGTTGCTCCCAGTCTTTTTCCCTTTTTTCTATGGCTTTTATATTTTTTCTTCGTTGCTGGCATAGAGGGAGAGAGGGACGGAAAATTTGTCGAGTTAAAAAGCTATCGAATGGTGTTCCCAACGATATAGAACTGTAACAGTATATGGTATAGATATATATATGCAACTGTAAAGTGAAAACAGTGTACGAGTATTACTATAGTTATATATGGAAGACAGAGGTATTGTATATATATATTTATTGAAATCCGGAACAGCGTGCTTTGCGGCGAGGGTGGGCGCTACGAACACGCGAACTAACGAAACAGCGAAATATGTATAAAAAGAAAAAAAGAATCGCGAGAAAGAGCGTTTCGTGCTGCGAGAGAAGTTCAGCTGGCCTAGGCAGCCATGTCGCTCTGTCTCGCTCGGGCGCCTCGATGGTGCTGCGCTCCTGCTGCTGCTGCGGCAACGACGGGTGAGCTCGTTCTCGAGCGTCAGGGGCGTAGCGAGGCGAGCGCGGTGCCCCCGGGCACCCGAACGTTCAAGCTGGCGAGGCTCTCTCGTGAGCGACAACTCGACCCCCCTCTCTCGCTCTCACACTCGCGGACGTAGAAGAGAAAAAAAAAGAAATACCTTGTTCAGTGCCAATGACTCCCGGCGCTTACTGCTTTTTGGTTCGCCTGTCTCTTTCACTTGTTTCTGCACTACTCGTGCGCCGAGGCTTTCTCCGACGTTTCCCCCCGGCTTCGCTCGATGTTCACTCGACACTTTTCCAAACGTATAACGTACGACAATGTTCCCAAACGTACTCGGCTCACTGTTTAAAATTTCTCGGTACTTTTCCCTCGAGTACTTTGTCAACATTCGCGGCGTTGTTTCGTGTGAAGAATGTTATTTGTATTGGGAGCTACCAATACCGAGACATAACCACAACACGTGCACACACGGACGCTGCACTGCTGCCACTGCTGTTTTCTCCCGCTCCCCCGCGGCCGTTGAGCGAACGTCGCGACCTTCCGCGGATACGTTTCGCACTCGAATCTCGTGCGCGCTCTAACCTACGAACGTACGAGAGAATGCGAAAGAAAAAATAAGAAAGAAAGAACGAGCAAAACCCACGTACACAAACAACGATGACGCGTAGTGTCGCGCGACGTTTATCGTCGCTGGGTCTCTTCGTCTCTTGGCACGCGGATACTTTCCGGCGTGCGTCAAAAATCTCGTCTCTCACTAACGTTCGCAAATACGACACGGACCTGATCTCATTGTTCTCGTTCGTCTCGATGTCTCGTATCATGATACGCCCGATGCAATTGACGAACATAACCTCCAATTATGCGTATTTTCCGTCGATCGCAGTTTTGGCTAGAACCGCAATGATCTCTCCGTATCTTCAACGCTGCTCTACGCTGGGTAGACTCTCGCGATGAGTTTGCTTACCCGGTACTTCCGTTGCGCATGCGCATGGTCAACGCGAGTGCGAGAGAGAACGAAAGCGATCTCGAACGTCTCGCTCAGTTCCTTCCGCCCACCGTGCCACCGACGCGTTCACTCGCCTCTCGACGTGCTTGACCACCCTGCGCCTCGCGCTCTCCCCTCTCCCACTGTCCGACCAGCGACGAGAGTCGCGCCGCCATTCCCGTAGGCCAGACGCGATCTTCATTCATGCTCGTATTATGCGGCCAGGAGCGTAACTATTCACACCTGGGCCCTGCTCCTTTCTTTTTCTTCTATTTCTGACTTTTTAAATGCCTCGCTATCAATGAGATTTTACGATATTACCAGATACGTTACGTACATGCCTAAACTCTGCTATAAACGATAAAAATAAACCTATATCACGTATATAAGAGCCAGGGAAGTTAAGAACGTCGTGTCATTGAATTTACGATACACAATCGCAGATTCTGTCCTGAATCAACTCGAACTCGCGTTGTATACCTTTTTTCTCTTCTCTCTCTCTCTCTCTCTCTTTATCTCACCGTACTACAGGCATATATACACGCGATTGTGATCAGCAGCTACGTTTCTCGAGAGACAGATGCAACGATGATGATAATAATAATACAATACCGCGAGTAAGTACGTGCTAGACGTCACGCTAGTAAATTAACGCGATTGTGTAATCCGTCGGTCGCGGGCAAAGCGTGAACGAGTGTGTTACGATCTCCGTGGAGCTAGCCGTTGCGCGTGTATAACCTATATATACATTTATAGACACGCACACATTGCCAGATGTAAAAACGTTCGTCTATATGTATCGCGGAAGAGAAAAAACGACAAAAAAACAAAGAACTACTTCTGGATATATCGCCTATATATATATATATATGTATATATATATACGTATAGCTACGCGTATACGTGTCCTCGCGCGTTTTTGATTGATCGATCGTCGAGTTGTGTCGCCCGAGAGTCGTCGCTTCGCGCGATAACGCTCACGCGATAATTCACAAATCCGACAAAGGGAATTGGGCGGCGCTGGAGAGGGGCGGGGAAGGAGAGGGGAGCGTTATTCAAACTTGACGTTCTTGCATTTCATTGACGAGGATTAATTAATTATAATAAATAAATATTTATTATAATTAATTTATTCATTTTTTTTATAATAAATAAATATTTATTATAATTAATTTCTTAATTTTTTTTGTAATGAATAAATATTTATTATAATTAATTTAAATTATAATAAATAAATATTTATTATAATTAATTTATTAATTTTTTTTATAATGAATTAATATTTATTGTTATTAATTTATTAATTTTTTTTATAATGAATGAATATTTATTGTAATTAAATAAATTATAATAAATAAATATTTATTATAATTAATAAATATTTATTTATTTATTATAATTAATAAATATTTATTTATTATAATTAAATAAATTATAATTAAAAAATTTAAATTAATTTTAAATAAATTATGATTTAAAAAATCAGATTTAATTAAAAGAAATAAAAAGAGAAATAAAAATAAAAATATTATTAAAATATTCAAAATCCTTCTCGTTTCTTCGTGAATCATTGAAATATTGAATTTATTGATTTGATAAAGAGTTTAATTAAAGATTTAATTATAATTATGAAAAAATTAATTTTCGATCGTTGAAAAATTGTTCTTATCGCTAATAATTATTCGATCGCTGTTTGACGACGTTAACGAACGATTTTAATACGAATTGTTAGAGACGAGAGAATTGTTACGATATTATGGAAAAATGTATGTTTCGCTAGGTAGAAACGACGAGATGAATTAAGGAGAAAACGTAAATAGAAAAAATGAAAGAAAAAAAAAGAGAGAGCAGGACGTGGATAGTCGCGCATCATCGCAGGTGTTTCACGGACGAACGGGAATGGGAACAGCAGAAGCGGGAATAAGTCCCGTTTTGTCTCGCGGTTATCTTCGCTGTTTCGCGTCTATGCGTCCCGACGTGAGAGAAGAGAGAGAGAGACGAAAAGATCCAACGACCGAGAGCGCGCCCGAAGGGTAATCATCATCGCCGAACGGAAGTCCGCTTCGACGTACTGTATTGCCGCACGAGCCAATCGTGACCAATGCGACATTGTTTCTTTTTTTTCTACTTCTTTTTATCTTTTCTCGTTCCATGAAAAAATTGGGTCGATTTCGATTCAAATGACCGAGGGCCGGGGATAAAATATACGACTTGTACGAAGGAGATTTTATTGAAATTTTTATCACTGTTTAATCCAGAAATTATCGATTGAAAATAATAATGGAACGAAAGTGTAAAATTAATAAATTGTATTATTTTTTTAACGATTAATTTTTAATTAATTAATATTAATTAACGATAACGACGAAATAACGTCTAACGATATTTAAATAATTGAAACGATTTGAAAATATAATTGGTCCATAAATTATCGATTGAAAATAAAAATGGAACGAAAGTGTAAAATTAATAAATTGTATTATTTTTTTAATTCGTCCAAATAACGATATTTAAATAATTGCAACAATTTGGAAATAAAATAAGTCCAGAAATTATCGATTGAAAATAAAAATGGAACGAAAGTGTAAAATTAATAAACTGTATTATTTTTTTAATTCGTCTAAATAACGATATTTAAATAATTGAAATAATTTGGAAATAAAATTAGTCCAGAAATTATCGATTGAAAATAAAAATGGAACGAAAGTGTAAAATTAATAAATTGTATTATTTTTTTAATTCGTCCAAATAACGATATTTAAATAATTGAAACAATTTGGAAATATAATTAGTCCAGAAATTATCGATTGTAAATAAAAATGGAACAAAAGTGTAAAATTAATAAATTGTATTATTTTTTTAATTCGTCTAAATAACGATATTTAAATAATTGAAACAATTTGGAATTAAAATTAGTCCAGAAATTATCGATTGTAAATAAAAATGGAACGAAAGTGTAAAATTGATAAATAGTATTATTTTTTTATCGCATCTGAAAACACAATTCAGACGATAGAACTTACAGAACGTTCGTCGAATCAAAAACAATTAGAAATTCCGATAAAATCGTGAATAAAAATGAATTTCACATCGTATCGAAGTGCAAGACGATGTACGTGGCACAAGCTCGTGTGTGTACTCTGCGTGGGAGGAGGAAGACGTTCAAGGTCCTCGCTGTTGGGTGTCGAGTTACTTTTCGACTTGTGGAAGGAAAAATACGAGGGAAGAAGCGAGGAAGAAGAAAAAAACGGACAGAGAGAGAGAGAGAGAGAGGAGAAAAAAAAGACGCGGAAGCCTGGGACTCGCGATCCCACGCAGCCACCTGACCCTTCTTCAAGCACGATCGATGTTCGAATAATTCATTTCCGGTTGTCTCGTATCTCCGTCCCGAGACCGGAAGTGCGCTATAACGATCGACATGGAAGACACGTTGTTTTTCTTTTTTCTAACTAATTTTTGCAAATCACTCGTCGATCGCTTCGAAGATACTTCCGGAAATGAAAGACTCGTGGTAATAACGATCGCTCTGATCGAATTGTAACCCTCGAGCCTGAAAACGACTTACTCGAGAGAAATTTTCCCACCTATGAGCTTTTCGTTATCTCGTCACGGTCGTAATAAAGTCACGAGCCCGATAAATCATTCGCATGAATCAGCTATTTTACGTCGAATCGTAGGAAAAATATTCTCGCGACGATATTTCATCGAGTCTTTATCAATGAAACACCTTTTTTTCTACTCGTCGTACAGTGTTAAAGTTTCTCTCTTGAGACAAATAAAAGTTGATCAATGAAAAAAAGGAATAAGAAAAGTTTGACGTTTAATTGTAAAAGGAAAATTGTTTAATATAAAATAAGAAATAAAATTATGAAAATTTGAGTTATTTTTTATCGATCGTGGAATCGTTGTTCGATTCGAATAATTCTTACTACGCGTTCATTCATACGTCGAGACGAATGAAATTGCTCCGAGATCCGATAAATCTGTTTTTCTCAATGGTTGTCGCTGTAGTTTCTTTCGAGATGGCTCGAGTCGAGGCTTAGGTAACAGCCAAGGCCAATGAGAATTTATTGCTCGAGAGACTGAGGGAAAAGATTAAAAAAAAAAAAAGATTCTACGTACAAACACGGTATAAATCTGCGTTCAAACGAGACAATATTGCCCAGAGAGAGTGAGAGAACGACGAGTGGTCTCCATGAGATTGTTGAAACTTGAATGATGGAGAGAGAAAAAAGGTTCACTGACTCATGCACTCAACTATCGCGACGAGGACGTCGTAACATAAATACGGAGAGACAAAGAAATCTGTAGAGAAACTCAGGACGAAAAGAAAGAATTAATATTTTCTACGAGAAGTGCAATTTAATAAAATACAAAAATTAAAATGAAAAATCAAAAAATTAAGTTTCTTCTTATCACAGCTCAAATACGTAGAAACAAAGAAATCTGTAGAGAAACTCAGAACGAACAGAAAGAATTAATATTTTCTACGAGAAGTACAATTTAATAAAATACAAAAATTAAAATGATAAATCAAAAAATTAAGTTTCTTCTTATCATAACATAAATACATAGGGACAAAGAAATCTGTAGAGAAACTCAGGTACGAAAATAAAGAATTAATATTTTCTACCAAAAGTACAATTTAAGAAAATACAAAAATTAAAATGATAAATCAAAAAATTAAGTTTCTTCTTATCATAGCACAAATACATAGAGACAAAGAAATCTGTAAAGAAACTCAGGACGAAAAGAAAGAATTAATATTTTCTACGAGAAGTACAATTTAATAAAATACAAAAATTAAAATGAAAAATCAAAAAATTAAGTTTCTTCTTATCACAGCTCAAGTACGTAGAAACAAAGAAATCTGTAGAGAAACTCAGGACGAAAAGAAACAATTAATATTTTTTACCAAAAGTACAATTTAATAAAATATAAAAATTAAAATGATAAATCAAAAAATTAAGTTTCTTCTTATCATAACATAAATATATAGACAAAGAAATCTGCAAAGAAACTCAGGACAAAAAGAAACAATTGATATTTTCTACCAAAAGTAAAATTTAATAAAAAACAAAAATAAAAATGGTAAATCAAAAAATTAATTTTCTCCTTGTCATAACATAAATACATAGAGAAAAAGAAATCTGTAGAGAAACTCACGACGAAAAGAAACAATTAATATTTTCTACCAAAAGTACAATTTAATAAAAAACAAAAATTAAAATGATAAATCAAAAAATTAATTTTCTTCTTATCGCTCAAATTCTTTACTCTCCTTCTATTAAAACGTATGTGGAGTATAAAGGAGAGTAACTGGCATGCAGTTGACGATGCGAATCGCGTGTGTGTCTAGTTGGGTCCCGAGGGAGGATATCCGGTGCGGAAATGCATCCCCTGATCTCTCTCTCTCTCTCTCTTTCTCCATACATATATACGTATATTTAGTATATATCTACGAACGGACGACGATGTCGGGACCCCGAACATAACGAGCCCGAGGTCTACTTGTCGATGCGCTTCCGTCTACTCGCTGCAACACAATAATAAGAAACAATCAAGAATATTATTAATTTGAATAATTAAACGGATTGACCAACTTCTTTTTTTTTTATGACAACCAAGCTCAATTTTCCAAGATTCTTGCAACGCCTATATATCTTACATGTGTGCGTACACAGAACACTCGACGATTCTTTGGTGCGCCATCAGCAAGCGCACTTTCAGCAATTGTCGAGGTTAATTGTGGCTAATTAGCTTTACAACTCGGCAAACTCAACGAGTAGGAGACTCGTTTTCTTGGACTTTGTACGCGGTTCCAACGTCGACTCTCCCTCCTTGCTTATCCTGTCTATAAAAAAAAAACAACAAAACAAACAATATTACATAATTGAGAATAATCGTGAAAAAATTAAAAATTTGATTAAAATCATGAAATATCGCGGACGTTTGAATATTTAAAAATCTTTCATTATTATTCTAATATAAATAATGAAGGAATTTTTTTTAAAAATCGTAATTAAAAAAAAATCCTCGTCGATTCTTTGTTCGACGAGTGGAAAACGCAACAAAGTTTTAATCAGCTTTCCGCTTCGCGCAACGGCGATACGCCGTGGTATCTGCTTTTTTTTTTCTTTCCATCGTGGCCGAACGATCACGTAGGCTCATCGAGGACGGCAAACAGCCCGCACACACCAGCAAGCCGGCTCGTTCGTTAGCTTTTGCGCGGCGAGGACAACCTGCGGATATAGTATGAATGACTCGAAATGACGTGCATTCATTGAGAGAGCTCGAGAGCTCTGTTGCTGCTGCCCCGCTGCTGTTGGCGTACGAGGCGTGCTTCGCCTCTTTCCCTCTCTCTCTCTCTCTCTTTCTCTTTCTCTCTTGCTCATCGTGGCAAGGACATGACACATTTCTGTCCGAGACCTCTCTCAGGGACGGACGGACAGAGAGAGAGAGAGAGAGGCTCATAGAGCTCATCGACAGATTTACGACAAAAACAATAAAACCTCTAATTTTAACATTCCAGCCCGATAAAACAATTATCTCAGCGAAAAATGAATGCCAAATAACGAATAAATTAAAAAGTGTGATTTTTATTTAAAAAAACAATATAAAACTCGTTCTTCTCTTCATTTAGAATAGCAGAAGCATTGGAAAAAAATCGACGAAACGTAGTCCAATTCATCGCCGCTAGGGGGCGAGCGCTAACGAAGAAACAATTGAATGTTTAAATGAGAACGAGCTTGTACTCCTAGCGAAGCTTTGAGATTTATGTATTGTAAACTTATAAACAATAAATTTTCCTAAAAACATTCTAGTGTTATAGAGCTTGTCGAAAGATTTACGACAAAAACAATAAAACCTGTAATTTTTACATTCTAGCCTGATAAACAAAATTATCTCAGCCGAAAATAAATGGCAAATAACAAATAAGCCAAAAAGCGTGATTGTTATATAAAAAAAAAAAAAAATAAATAAAAATCGTTCTTTCTTCCTTTACAATACCAGAACCATCGGAAGAAAAATCGACGATGCGTAGTCCAATTCATGTCCGCTAGGGGGACGAGCGTTAACGAAGAAACAATTGAAAGTTGGAGAACTTTTCGTTTAACTAAGACCGAGCTTATACACCTATCGAAGCTTTATCGAGGTTTACATATCGTAAGATAAAGATATAAACGACGAAATTCTCCTTAAAACATCCTCGAGTTTATCACTTTCAGTACTTCCGGTCCAAAAGTTTCGCCGCGAACGACCACAATCTCCGTTGTTTTGATCCAACATCGGAAGTTTCTCGCAATCCACAGCGATAAGACCGAACCTTTTTTTTTCCTCCTCTTCTTCCATCTCGTCAGCAATTTGTTCACGTTCAAAGTGCGCTCGTGTATGTTTTGCCTCTAGCGCTCGAATAATATCTACGTGCGTGTCGAATTTCAACAACGAAAAACGAACGTCTATAATACAAAACACACATACACATACATACCCATCTATATCTATATATGTTTAGGCAGTTCATAACGAGTAGCATTGGTAAACTGATTATACGTAGACTTACGTAAGTCCTCTCGCCTCGGTGCGAAAAGATAGGTTATAGCTTGGTTGCTCGCGCGACCGGTTGACGCTGACGTCCATTCAGCAATGCTGCAAAGAGGCGGGGAGAAAGGAGAGGGGGTAGCGAGAGAGCGAGAGAGCCGACGCCTCGTTCGCAGCGCCTCTGGCGGCAGACGAATGAACTTGCCCACGTACACCGGTGCGCGCATCGATTCTTTCATTCATGGAAAATAGCCCACGTTCTATATACCTATATATACATGCTTTAACTATTCCTACGTATATACGTATATATATATATGTATATATATATATATGTACATATATATCTATATTTGCTATAGCAAGTATTTTATATATATCTATATATACTTGCTATAACAATTCTTCACCAAGATCCATATATATATATATATATATATATATATATACAGATATACGTATTTATGTATGTATTACGCGACAGTTGTCGCAGCTCCGGTGTTATCTGAGCCAGACTGGTACAACTGGATCGAGTCATACCAGTCGAGAAGGACACCGACTGGTCGAGAGAATCGATTCGGGAAGCCAGCGGGCAACCACTCATGCATCGTGAACAACCGAGACAGAGAGAACCCGTGTCGACGCGACTTCCGGGTTTTTATTTTTTTCTGTTTTTTTTTTCTTTCCCCATTTTTCTCTTATTCGTTTTTTGCTTATCGCTCGTAAACCGTCGACGAACGAAAAATATTTCCGCGATCGAGGCGACTGCGATTTTTCCTCCAATGGCGAATATGAGAACGAGAAACCAAAAAAAATTGACGTAAAAAGAAGAAAAAATTGTCGAGTTTCATTCATAAACAAGCTTATCTCTTGCAGACACTCGAACGTCGCATGAACGAAAACCTCGGAGGATCGTTAACGTAATTTTTTTGATAAGATCGTTTCTCGTTTCGCTTATCGACGTTTCTTTCTTTTCTTTTTGGTGAATTGCCATTTTTCCAATAGCTTCGGGTTCTCTTTATCCAAGAAAACTTTCTATTCAAGATTTTTTTCATTCACTGTAATTCTTTATTCGTATTCCGGTTGAGTTTCTTCAACTTCTCTCTCTTCACTCGTTTATCGTTTCAGACGTTCATGCGCAATATCAAATATTATTGAGATATATACATATATATATATATGTATATGTATATATACCTAATAATGTATGTATATATTTATATGTTCGTGTATATTTTTTTTTGTTTTTTTTTTCTTTCTTTTCTTACTTTCTTTTCATATATATATAATCTATGGACTCTTTCGTGAAATTGCTCCTTCCTTCCTTTTCGTACACGTCGTGTTCCTATCTAGACTAAAGCGTTTATTTTTTTATTCCTCTTCCTTCATCTCTCTCTAATTTCTACCTTCTTTTTTTTCACAATCCCTCTCTCTCTCTCTCTCTCTCACTCAGAATTCGCACGTTGATTCGTTTTTTTTTGTTTCGGTACAATCCATACATATTACACGCATTCTCACTACGTAGGCTTTGTTTTTTTCATCGAAGAAAAACAAACGTAAATACTACTAAAAACACTTTACGCGCACTTCTCGCATCTTTCTTTCTCGAGTAAAAAGTTGATACATATCGTTTGTTTGTTTAAAATTGCGCGCTAATTTATCTCACCAAGGAAAACCGAAGATTGTTGTCGTTTTGTGATTGATTTTCATTCTGATTTTTGCATGTGTGTGTGTGTGTGTGTGTGTGTTTTTTTTTTTGCGAAGTTGTCGGGTGGGTTGAGCGTTTGTCACGAGTCGAATAACCTCCCCGGAACAACAAGCGAGGATCTGGCTACTGTTGCAACGTACTGTGAACTTTCTTTTATTTTTTTCTCCTTTTTTTTTATTTCTTCTATTTCATTTTATTTTTTTTAAGAAAATTTTAGCGTCGCACGCTAAACGCTCGTTATTTACAGTTGGCAATGCAAAATATCGTCCCGACGATGAGACTCGTGCCTCGATTCGTGTCCAACGTCGCGAACGACGCAGTGGGAATTTTTCTTGATCGATTGTACGAAGGAAAAAAGAAAAATGATAAATCGAGATACAGACGAGAATCTTAGAAGACTGGTTTTCTTTCTTTCGCAACGAATGAACAAAAGCGATGCTTCTGCGATTGTGGAAGGACGCGAGAGAATGACGAATTTTTCGTAACGAGAATCGATGTAGGACGAAAGATAAGAAAAAAAATAACGAGTGGAAACTCATCGTCGTTGTCGGATCGATCGTTCGTTTTCCCGTTGATAAAATCGAATCGTGATTCGTGCGTTATCTGTATTCCCGTGTCTATTAACTTATGCGGTTGATGCGATTACGAAAGAAAAATTAATGAATCAATTATCGCGATTCAACGATCGGTTCGTTGTCCTCGGTCGACGACTCTCGACCTCTTTTTTTTTCCTCTCATCGTTCCTGATCGACTCTCGACGTTTCTCTCTGGCGCGTTGAGATTTTGGACGCAGATTTGTCGCACGCGAGAAAATTGTTATTGTGCGCGAAGCAACGAACAAAGAAAATAAAAACAATATCAAGAAAAAGAAAATTATCATCGATCGTTGGGTTTATCGCGCATGGACAATTATTATCGACCGAGCGGATTAACGCTTTGTTTTCTTTTTTTGTTTTTTGTCATCGCGCACTAAGACTTATCGACCGAGGAGAGATGATAATCGCACGTCGTGGAAACGATATCGCTCTTGAATCCGAGGATCGATCGTTGGAAAAATCGTTCGATGGAAAAATACTCTCTCTTCGAGACGTTTCGCAGCTTTCCTTCCTCTCATCGTCAACTTTTTCCCTTCGCTTTTCCTTCCGCTCGTTACGTCGCGTCGCCGGATTGACCTCTCGTCAAAGTCTAAGCGATGGCTTTAGAGGATTTCGAAAAGCTTCTTCAACTCGACCATTAGCTGCCAGTCGGTCTTGAGCAAATCGTCCCGGAAGTAATCCTTGCACGCGTCTATGCTCTGTCTGCTTATCTGTAACGATAAATAAAACGAAATAATATTGATTAATTACAAAATTGACATTTTACGATTTTAATTATCGATCAATTTTCCTCATCGGCAATAACTTTTTGTTTATTACAATTATCGAACTAGTTGATTAATCATAATAAATTTCAACTAATAAAAATTGTGCTTTACCAATCACTATTTTAATTGATTACAAAATTCTCATCTTACGATTTAATTATTGATCAATTTCTCGAATCAGCAATAACTTTGTTTAAATAACAATAACAATAACAACAATAGTGTTTTACCAATCACTATTTCAATTAATTAAAAAATTCTTATTTTACGATTTTAATTATCGACCAATTTCCCTCATCGGCAATGACTTTTCGTTTATTACAATTATCGAATTAGTTGATTTATCGTAATAAATTTCAACCAACAAAAATCGTGTTTTACCAATCACTATTTTAATTAATTACAAAATTCTCATCTTACGATTTAATTATCGATCAATTTCTCGTATCGACACTAACTTAGTTTAAATAATAATTAACCAAAATGTAATTCGTCGAATTTCGATCGATAACTCGTTGAACGAAGTAGCATAGGCGTTTTAATAGATTGTTCGCGTAGGTGGTAGATATAAGGAGAAGCGACGAATTTATGGACACGTGGCAATTCGCAGCCCTCGAGCAACGGGGCACGTTTCGGTTTCCCTCACGTACACCTCGTTCTCACCGGTCGTTGAATGAACGTAGGAGAGAGGGAGAGAGAGAGCCAAGGTGGTATAACGCTCATTCATGCCGCACGAGCTTCGGGGAAAAAGAGGGCGTTGGAAAAGCAAGCCTCCTCGTCGTTTGCCTCGTGCCACGGCAATTCTCGCACGATATTATTATGCGACGATATTCACCCAAGCTCAAAGTGTCATAAATTCACCTCAACTACATATATATATATAACAGAATGAAATTTACGTAACGGAAAAACATGTGCGTCGACCGTGCAACGGTAAATTTTATCACGTGAAACGAAGAACGAATTATTCGTCTATTAATCCTAGCCATTGATCGACTGTCGAGTGTGAACGTTATACTCGAGTCGAAACTATCGTCGAGTTGCATTTCCGACCATCAACTCGGTAACGCGTAACACCAAACGCGTGATTAATCGACGTAATAACGTCATTTTTCGATCCGCTTCGTGACGTTACTTTCCATCCTGTTATTCGTCATTCATCGTTCCACGTACGAAAATAAACTCTTCCGTGTATCTAAAAAAGATAAATCGTCGATTTAATTTGAATAATTTGAATTGTTATTTCTCAATAGAACAAATATACAGGGTGAATTTCATAAAGTGTAATAGACTTTATTCTAAGGTAGATGAGATCATTACAAACAAAAGTTGCAAATATACATTAGGGATATTTTGAATAGTTTACGAGATATAAAGGTTTAAAGTTGATCCAATCAGAGCGCACCGAGAATCCTTGGCGCCGCCCACTCCCGGCCTAGCCGTAGAGATAACACATGTGTAGGGGATTGCATTTGGTGTTGCAAAATTCAGAGCAGACAATTTTATTTATTATATTATTACGCAGTCATTTTTATTTCCCGGACATTGGTTGCTAGGACGGGGAGTGGGCGGCTCCAAAGCTTCTCAGCGCGTCCTGATTGGACCAATTTAAAAAACTTATATCTCGTAAACTATTCAAAATATCTCCAATGTATGCAACTTTTGTTTGTAATGATCCCATCTACCTTAGAAGAAAGCCTGTTACACCTTATGAAATTCACCCTGTATATTTATTATTCTCACCCGGAGATTGTTTCTAGATGAAATCAAACGACGGATATGAGGAAAGTGGATTATCGATTTTGGTATTGGTGTAGTTGTTTCCAATTTCGATTCATCCCTATTTCTCTTTAAATATACATTTATATTTCCCGTTACACGTGTGTCGTAACCGTGGAACAACCTCGACTGAAATACTTCAGAGCGTGGCTTACACGTGTCATTTTTCGAAAGAGAATCGTCGGAACAAAACGAGTAGTCCTCGATGTTACTAAGGGAGGGATTTTTGATGCGAAGGGTGAGGAAGGATCACGTGGGATTTCGTTAAGGCAAGAGATCTAGGCGACGAGATTCGATTCATTGGATGGAGCGACGGTAAGAGGGAGGAAGAATGATAGAGAGTGTCAAAGAGAGCGAAAAAGAGGAACGAGAAGAAATCCTCCCTTGTCCATACAAGAGGGGTATGAAAGTCCACCCACCCTATCTCGCCCACGTCTTCTCGTCTTGATTCCGCCCTTCTTCTTCCCATCACCCTCTTCCTCCTATACTCAACGTCCTCTCAACAATCCTCTCGGGGCCACAATGCTTTACAATAGAAATGTCGTATCTCTCTTCCACCCCGAACTTTGTCATTTTTATCCTCCAACCCCCAACTCTCCCTCTCGTGTCATCGCACAGCGTGGGCGACGATATAAATCACTTATACTCGTGATTCTACGAGAACTATATATACATATACCCAACATATTTGGATCGTGTTTCAACCGTTTACTCGATAAATCCATTTGCAAACGCAAAAAAAAGAAGCGAAAGAAAAAATATGAAAAATATCACACCAGTTTTTCACCCACGTAATTTCGTAATCGAAATTATGAATCGTTCTCTATTGATTATGGCGTATTTTACACAGTTCCAAGTGTGGATTATGTACGTCCTCGGGTTCTTGCTTCGTTCACGCGCCCTTGCTCGTCCATTAAAGAAACAACCCCCGGTGAGACGACGTGGGTCGTGAAATCGATTGCCACGAGCTTCTGGTACTTCGTTCGATGATTATGTAGCTTTTCTCTCCTTCTCGTGATGTATATCTATAGAGATTTTTGTTGTGTTATACGTAACGATAGTAATATATAGGTTCGGTGGTATCGTTCCAAAACGAGTTACCCTCCGGCCTACGCTTTGAGTTTGCGGTCGGACTGGTCTGCCCTCCTCTTGTCCTCTCGACCCACTCTCCCATCTCTCTCGTTCATTGAAAATTTTATCTGGAAATATCGAAGCTAGAGGCGCAATTTGTCGACAATTCGATAGCAAAATGATTTTACGTTTTCCAACAATTTCCAACTTTTCATCCATTCGCTATACTCTTCGATACGAGACTTAGTTTTTCTGGGTTTGCTGATTTTTCTTCTTTTTGTGTATTGGCTTTTTACAGAAGAGCATATATAGCACTTCTCTGATATTTGTAAAATGTCAGCTTTTAGGAAACTTGCAATCGAAGTTTATATAAAAAAAAGTATTATGCGTTACAAAAAAGCAAAATTATTTGTAAATCTGGAGGAAGTACAAAATTGAAGCTAAGTCAAGTTTTCTTCTGTACTTATTAAATTTCTTTGCGTCATTTTTAATTATGAAAATGTAAACCTTAACGGTATAACAATTTTTTTTATATTTTCATAATTTTAATGTAAATGCACAAGAATAATGCATTGACAGTATTGACAGTGACAGAATGAATTTTTAAGTGAATCTTTACAATTAAATACACAGCAACTATTAACCATTGTAAAAATAAACAATAATATTGAATATTTATGTCACTTTACTACACAGACAATCCCAATAATAGCAGACGCTTATACACTTTGCCTCGAAACTTGTTTGCCTTCATGATCGCCTTGATTATTCCCTGTACCTTTCTTCGGTCAACGAATAAGGGCACGATGATAAAGTTACCATTGTCCTGTAGGTGAGGGAATTATATACGAATCTCGCGTTATTATTAGAACCACCCCCGTTTTGTACGTGGGTCGTTGATAGAAATTGAATCTTTGCAATCGCCCTATGACCTACTGTTGATTGCTTCGCGAAAGGGCGCCGAATTGTGCGATTGCTCGTTCAACCTTCTCCCTCTCTCTCGCCATCAGACCTTTCCTTAATTAAACGTAATTAAATACAAAAGAATAAAGTCATTCGATTAATTCAACCCCGAACTAACGAACATAATTCCAAACATTTATTTAAGCAAAGAAAATTAAAAAAGAAAAAAAAAATTCTCTCTCGTGACTAAAATTATCTCACTGGCTACGTCCAATTATAAAACTACAAAGTGTTCGTGTCCCCTGGCACACGGGCGCGTCGACGTTCTCTGCGATTCTTGGGCGTGTCGCTCTTCGCTAATGCCGCAATTTCGTAATTACCGGTTTCGTTATTACATCCCCCACCCATGGACAGTTGCGTCACACCATCTTTCAAACTCGACACTCCCAATTTTTCTTTTTAATACCTATTTTCTTTTCCCCAACGTTTTACCTTCTTCTCTCTTATTTTTAAATAATAATAATAATAATAATAATACGATTTATCATTTTAATTATCACTTAATCAAGGGTTTGAATTATTTCGTTTGTCCTGACGAATTTTGGCACGAGCATCGACGTTACATTATCCTGCCAGGAGACGAGAAATATAGAGAAAGAGACAGAGTGAGTGAGAGAGAGAGAGAGAGGCAGGAAGAGAGTATCGATCCTGGACGTTATGTCACAAAATCCTCGAGACACGCATATATATAAATGTGGCGGCGCCTCTGTGTACTTTCCTTCACTCTCAACTCCACACATACATACACATACAAACACATACATACACATATACAGGGTGAAATTCATAAGGTGTCACAGACTTTATTTTAAGGTAGATGGGATCATTACAAACAAAATTTGTAAATATACATTGGGGATATTTTTAATAGTTTATGAGATATAAAGGTTTAAAGTTGGTCCAATCAGAGCGCGCCTAGAAGCATTGGCGCCGCCCACTCCCGCACTACCCGTAGAGATAGCACATTGTAGGGCGTTACATCTGAGGTTGCAAAATTCAGAGCAGTCAATTTTATTTATTATATTATTACGCAGTCGTTTTATTTCTCGGGCATTGGCTGCTAGGGCGGGGAGTGGGCGGCTCCAACGCTTCTCGGCGGGCTCTGATTGGACCAACTTTAAACATTGATATCTCGTAAAGTATTAAAAATATCCCTAATGTATATTTGCAACTTTTTTTTGTAATGATCCCATCTACCTTAGAATAAAGCCTGTTCAACCTTATGAAATTCACCCTGTATATATATTTAATAGCTACATAAAACATTGAAGGAAAGTACAGAGGCGCCGCCAGCAAAGAGCAGAAGTTAGAGGCGTGGACAGCGGACGAAGAGGTCCACGTGTATGTGTCTGTGTGTCGTTTTCACATATCGAGCGAGTACGCGTGCAGTCGGCCTTTCTCTCGGTATAACGTATTACATCAGGTGACGTGTACGTGTGTGGCTTCTGGTACGTTGGGAACGGAGAGAGGACGAGGTCGAGGTACGACCGAGGAGGAAGAGAGCTCTGTGTTCCGCACCCATTCATAGTATGTTAGGCTGCTGCTGCTGCTGCTGCTGACCAGACATGGGGCGAGGCATGAATGGGATCGCGCACACTCCAACCCCACGCCCACGCGCAACTCTCCTTCCCCCCAGCCCCTGGCTGCTCCCCTCCATGCCATTCTCGGTCACCGTCTCGCTCTGCTTTCGATCTTTCCTCCCTTCCAGTCGCCACGTAGCGGCGAGAGGGTGAAACCCTCTTGTTCGCAGACGTTATGTCTGCAAACTGGAGAGACGTATAGATAGATATAAAGTTCCCTTTTTTTTAATATTGTGCAATGTCTTTGTCTCTCGCTTTGTTTGGGCAAATTCTTCTTGCACTTTTTTTTCATTTACAATAGGATTTGGGGGAATTGGGGGATGACTCGAAGAGGGAAATATTGATTGGAGGGTGAGAAGGGTGGAAAAGACAAGAGGGTTGCAAGGAGATAAGAATTGAGGGAGCGAGAGAGGGAGGGATGAGTCGAGTATCGAGACAGCCGTCTATGACTTCCGGTTCGGGCAAAACTTCCGGTCGTGACATTATAGAAAATTCAAAACTCGTTCCAGGCTGTTAAAAAAAAATTATTTTCTTCACTCCGATGATGATTGAACGTAAAGATTTTGAAAAAAAGAATTACACGATGTAAGCTCGCGTTTTATCAGTGGAGTATGAAAAATATCAGAAAAGTTTGAGAAACGAGTCTGAGCGAGTTTCAACTACCCCAATCTTCTTCGTCCCTTCTTTTCTCTACTTTCGCGAGGGTAGGTTCGTGACGTTTTTATATAAAGCTTACATCGCGGTATAATAGTTGAAGGGGACGGCTTTACATCGTCTAACGACAGGGAGGTTCATTAAGCTCGAAGTGCCTCCCGCCTCACAACCCTTAGCCACCTTTCTACGTCGCCATTCAACTTCGTCGTCGAGAACGCTTTCATCACTTTCTTTTTGCTACCTTCGTCTATTGTTGTCGTACACGTCGTTTTCCCACCCCCTAATAGTCCCTCTCTTTCTCTCTATCTCTCCCTTTGTCTCTCAACGTTTGTACGTTATTATGCTTTAACATCTTGTAAAATTTTGTAAATTTCTCAACTGGCAGAAATTGTAAATTTGCAAATTTATGTATTTGTAAGGTTTGGGAATTTATGAGATCTCTGTATGTCTCATAATTATAGCTAGAGCATAATTAATTATATCAATCAATTAATCAGTCTCTCGCTCTCTCTCAATGTTTTTACATTGTTATGCTATTACATTTTGTAAATTTGCAAACTGGCACAAATTGTAAATTTGCAAATTTATGTATATGTAAGGTTTGGGAATTTATGAGATCTCTGTATGTCTCTCTCAATGTTTTTACATTGTAATGTTATTAAAACTTGTAAAATTTTGTAAATTTATAAATTGGCACAAATTGTAAATTTGCAAATTTATGTATTTGTAAAGTTTGGGAATATATGAGATCTGTGTATGTCCCATAGCTATAGCTAGGGCATAATTAAATACATCAATTAATTAATCAATCTCTCTTTCTCTCTCTTTTTCTCTCTCAATGTTTTTACATTGTTATGCTATTACATCTTGTAAAATTTTGTAATTTGTAAATTGGCACAAATTGTAAATTTGCAAATTTATGTACAATATTTGTAAGGTTTGTAAATATATGAGACCTCTGTATTTGGCCCATAGCTAGCTAGGCCGTAATTAAATAAATAAATAAATAAATAAATAAATAAATAAACCAATCAATCAATCTCTCTCTCTCTCCCCCTCCCCTTCTCGTCTCACACTTTCTCATCTTTCCCATTCTTCTCCGGTAACTCATGGTCGAAGCCGAGAGCAGGGGTCCAGACTACACCTCCTTATTTTTCGTCACGTTAACCATCCAACCATACCGAGAAGGAAGAGATATCGTTACAGGTCTTATAAATTTTTCTCATCTTCTTGCTGGAATAAAGACTTCCTCCTCTTCTTCTTCTTCCTCATCTTTCTTCTAGCGAGATTCTTCTTTCGTCCATAAATATCGTTGTCTCGTAACGACGCGAGAGTCGAGACGCCTCGTCGCACCACCGGAAGGAAATCGCTCCCCCTCCCCCTCCCGCCCTTCCCAAATGGCAATTGAGCTCGAGACGCGAGAAACTTTTAATTGAAAGAAACGAGACGATTTCTCGACAGGGACGAGAAATTTACACGGACAAAATTTAAAAACAATTTTATTATTATTATTCTTATTAACAGAAAATAATTTTTGGAATCTTACGAATTTTCTAATTATGGAATTCTTTTTTATTAATTAAGATAATCGTGTCGATTGTTTCGTCGAAAAATAATCGAGACAAAATTATTCACCGCGTTTCCGTTTCGAACGTGTGTAAGTATCGTCGTCCTGACTGAGCTTCGGCAGGAACGCGCGTTACGTCGACCGGCAAAGGAGAAATAAAAAAGACAGGTGGTACGCGTACGGCGCACGGAGGTGCCTCTCGGCTTAATTAAGGCCTCGGCTTATGCCACACGTCGTTTCTGCCTCGGCCTTTTCTCGCGTGTCTCTCGTTTCCGCGTATCTCCGGTTTTTCATGGGGCCAACAAAAAAAAAATCGCCGTCGTCCTTCCTTTTTTCCCAATCTTTCTTTTTTTTCTCATAAAAATAACACTGCACGAATTTCCGAAAATTCGAGAGTCTCTCGGCTATCTCGAATCGTTCACGAATTCGAAATTTACGCTTTTTCGTTTAAACGAAGAATCGTAAAAAAATATAAATTAAAAAAAAAAAATGAGAAAATAAATCGCGTAAAATCGTCGAACCATCTGCCGCCCAGGTGGAAGTGGAAAATTATCCTGCGGAGGTCGTTCGACAGTTTTTCCACTGGATTCCAACGTGACGATGCATTTTTAAGTTTCTTCTTTATTTGTTTATTTTCTTTTACCTATGAATCGAATGGCGCAAGGCCGTGTCGGCGAGACGAAGAAAAAGGGTCCAAGCTAGAGAAAGAAATGTAAAAAAAAAAAAAAGAAAGAAAGAAAGAAAGAAAAAAGATGAAGAAGAATGCGAGAATGAAAGCCGAGGAAGTCGTCTTCGCTCACGCCGGAAGTGAGTTTCCGCGAAGCGTGAACGCCTTACGTACCGGACGTAAGGCAGAATCTCTATATAACACGTGGTGCTCGTACTACAACAAACTCGAAGCTACCCCATAAATATATAGGGACACACGCGAGGAAACTATTCCGGTATGCCACGAGGTCCTATAAGTAGGAATAATCGTTTGTGAGGGAAAGTATCAAAGCGAGGAAACGACAAAAAAAAGGCATGGAATTTCTCCCATTGTCATTCAGATTTTCCTGTTTTCAATGATTTTTTCCTACGCCCTGTGACGTAAAACGCGTGTCAGGAACCGAATTCGATCGGAATTTGAAGATTATTTCTTCTTTCGATCGAATCAAGATAAAGAAAATAATTCAAAATTTTTGTTATTATTGGATCGATTAGTGAAATCGTAAAAGGCCTTTTAACTCGTTCCTGGAGTCACGTGATCGAGACGCTATAGATCGTAATACAATGGGGCAAACGCAAAACGTTCGCGTTATCATTGTTATCTAATCGTGCAACGAAGAACTCGCGTTATCGGCGTGCGCGCGCACCCACACGTTCGCGCTATTGCTACGCGTACGTATCTGTCTCCTTCTCTCTCTTTCTCTTTCTATACAGGGTGAATTTTATAAGCTGTAACAAGGCTTTATTCTAAGATAGATGGGATCATTACAAACAAAAGTTGCAAATATACGTTAGGGATATTTTTAATAGTTTACGAGATATAACGTTTTTAAGTTGGTCCAATCAGAGCGCGCCGAGAAGCTATGGAGCCGCCCACTCCCCGCCCTAGCAGCCAATGCCCGAGAAATAAAAATGGCTGCGTAATAATATAATAAATAAAATTGACTGCTCTGAATTTTGCGACCCAAAATTTAACGACCTATACTGTGCTATCTCTACAGCTAGGGCGGGAGTGGGCGTCTCCAACGCTTCTCGGCGCGCTCCGATTGGACCAACTTTAAAAATTGATATCTCACAAAGTATTAAAAATATCCCCAATGTATATTTACAACTTTTGTTTGTAACAAACCCATCTACCTTAGAATAAAGGCCTGTTACACCTTATAAAATTCACCCTGTATATACATATAAGATATACGAAAAAGATCGAGCACTCACGTACGAATTTCATGAATGAAAAAGATCTCCTCCACTCTTCCTCGCTCTTATCGTCGTAATCCCCGACAAAAGCGCATACATACTCGCCGAAGATTTCGTTTTACGCAAATACACGACGCACGCTCGACCGAGAAAAGTTTCAAAAAAAAGGAAGAATAAAAAGAGCGATACAGAATCGTGGTCGTTGCGAAAAAAAAAAAAGAAATATCCTCCCTCCCGCGAGCCGATCTTTCACGTTGCAATGGACGACCGAGCGGTAAATATTATTTCGGGGTAAATATTGAAAGTACGTGAGCGAGAGAATGAAAGAGCGCGGAATAACGCGATCGAGGAAGGAAGGAGGAGGGGGAAGGGGGAGGGGCAAAGTGTGCCGAGTTGGATGACGATAAAAAAACTCTCTTTGAAGGCAGCTGCGACATCGCAACATTCGAGGCATATCCCATTATCGAGGAGAGGGGGAGATATATATGTTATGTCGGAAGAAAACGACGAAGTGTAAGGCAGAGGGAGGGGAGGATGAGAAAGAGTGAAACAAAAATTGGGCCTAAACTGTAAAGTCCCGAGGGGTAAGGAGAAATCTTTTTTTCTATCTCACTCTCTCGCTTGCACGCGCCTTTTATTCGCAACCGACGAAAATTCTCAAAGCCGGTTTTGAGAGGGGGCGAGGGGGGGGGGGCAGAGAGTCGGGTACCCTCGTTCTCTAAGATCGCTCGGCGCCTCCATTCACCGTGTATACCCATTGCCTGTGGCCCCGAGAGCGTAGCGAGTATAACGTAACGCTCTACAACTGTTTCCGTCGTCGACGAACGCGTACGAAGAGAGAGAGAGAGAGAAGAGCGCGGGCGAGCGACCGGAAGTCCCGTTTCATTCATGGATCGGTCACAATGGTAGTTTTACGTTGCTATTGAGGACGATGCTTTATATATGTGTATATAAAGTTTTCTATTTCTTGCGAGGTTTTTGCCATTGTAGCGGAGAGCCGAAATAAATTGTCAATTTTTTTTGACAGTTTTGATAAAATTAATTAATTTTTGTTATTGAGAAATCGTGAATTTAATTGTATGATATATAATTGAATGAGAATTACCTGTTTGATACAATTATAATTATATTCTTGATATTTTGCAATTTAGGTAAATATTCTGTTTTTTTACTTTTTCATGAAAAAATTCAATTGTTACGATATTGTAATTGTGATATTCGTGTTACGCGGGAAATTTCCGATTCCGTAATTACCCTATACAGCTATTTTGGACGAACCAAAAGTTTGACCTTCCCGGACCCCCAAAGTCACGAAAGAAAATTACGAATCTCGAGTATTGTCCTGGCGAAGGTCAAAATTTGTTCTCAACCAAAAACGTTTCAATTATACGTTACGCAATCAGAAATTTCCTGCCCAACAAGAATATCATTATTATATTATTAACATTTTGTAATTTAGGACAATATTCTGTTTTTTTACCTTTTCACCGAAAAATTCAAATGTCACGATATTATAATCGTGATATTCGTGTGACGCAGGGAATTTCCGATTCCGTAATTACCCTACAAAGCCTTTTACGACGAAAAGAAAATTTGACCTTGCCGAACCCCCAAAGTCACGAATCTCAACTATTGTCACTTGCTGAAGGTCAAAATTTTGTCTCAATCAAAAAGGCTTTCATTATACATTACAAAATCGGAAATTTCCCGCGCAACAAGAATATAATTATAAAAATCTCGTCATTATTACAATTTACGAAATTATTCAGTTTTTCCATTTTTCCACCGATAAATTCAGAAAAAAAAGACCAAAATTCACTTTTCGCGACGCTGTACGTCCATTCTCGTTTCTCCGACAAAAAAAAATGTCACGACTAACATTTTCAAGAACTCATCGAGACGGGAAGAACGCCCCGAGGAACATCCGGATAGCTCGGTTAAACATAATAGAGTAGTGGATATTCCAGCTGGCTGCTCTCGTTAAAAACGCATCGCTTCTCTTTCGCGCCGTAGTTTTCTCAACGTACCGTTGAGCAAAATCCATTTTAATTCCGTGAAATCGGATTATTATTATTCCGGGGCGACGCGCTTCGCCGTTAAGTTCAAGCTATTATTGTTGGCTCTCGAGAAAATAATGCGACTGTTCCATAGCGGAGTCTCGACCGTGGGAAAGCTTCTTACGTTACGTACCTAGTTTCCGGTTTGACAAACTCGCTACCGTCAAGATTTAGTTTCATTCATGAAAACGCTCGAACGTCCCAACTGGACGTTTCTCCAAACGAGAGAAAACTCGTTCGCGAGTTAATTAATTCGTTTAATTCATTAACTGATGTCTCGCTATAATTACTTATAATAAAAATTAATTATTTTTCTTCACGAATCTAATTAATTAAAATTATTAATTCGTGACGAAACAGAATTTTTTCTTTTGGATAAATGCGTTGAATTTGATTAAAAAAAAGTGTTCGTCTAATAATGCTCGAGGAAGAATTCTACTTGTTGTCGTCGTCATCGTCATAGCGTTTTAATATGCGAGGCCTCGTTCGGAAAAGGAAGATGCACATCCGGCGACCACCTGTCCACCGTCTTCCGGTGTATCCTCCACGCCGCTTCCGCTCTTCACGGAAACTCTATCGCTCGACTGTTATACGCTGGGTAAAATATCATCATCGCTCTCTCTCTCTCTCTCTCTCTCTTTCGCACACAAACATACACACGACCTCCACCCCTTTCGCTCGTCCACGAGCCTCGCTGGGACGTGCCAACCCACTCACATCTATCGTTCGTTCTATCACTCGTCTCTCCAACTCCCTTTTATCATCGACTCACTTTATTTCAAATATTTCTCTATCTTCTTGCCAATAAGAAAACAAAATATACAACAAATATTCAACAAATATACCAGCTTGAAAAAAAATGTTTATGATTTTTTAATACTCGATTAATCAATTAAACGAAAAAGAAGAAGAAATAAGATCGTGAATTAACCCAGCGGAAAATTACAAACTTTCGGATGTTTCGTGTATTTTCAAATAAAATTAACGAGGTTGAATCATTCGTCGTGTTCTCGATCGGTAAAGAAAACGCGTATATCCGTCAACGCGATGCTTCCGGTCTCTCTATACAACGAATTAGTTCCGTGATTTTCTCGAACTGGGACAGGGCTGTCTCGAGCGGTTATTGCGTCATCGTAACGGGGTAAGAGGAAACCGGAAAGAGGAAAACTGGGACGCTTCGATATCGGGCGAAAGCTCGTCTTTCTCTCTCTCTGACTCGAGTCTCTCATCGAAAGAAAAAGAGAGAGGAAGAGAGAGAGAGAGAGGGGCAAAGGAGAAGAGAGAGAGAGAGAGAGAATTGTGAACAGGAGTTTCCTCTGGAATTCCTTGCTCGGCGACGACCTCCTTCGGGGTGTTTCAACCCCCGTGTGTCGTCGAGAGAGTAACAGCCTCCCTTCTCCCACTCGATCGAGGGTAGTGGGTTATCCCCATGGCAACTGCAACCCGCCATACCGAGGCCAAAGACGCGAGGATCTACGTCAATGGGGCTCGACCTGTTGACCCGAATCCCAGATGGAAAGACGCGACCTCACCCATCTCCATCATCTTTCCTTTATTATTTTATCACACGACCCTCCCTCGTTCGCGTCCCGACGACCTCGAAACACTCACGTACAACGTGCACTGCGAATTTGACGTTTTCTATCATTCGATCTCCCTCCCTCTCCTTCCTTGTCGTTCTATCTCGAAACGGCCTACCCGAGCAGAAAATTAATCAAGTTGCTTCCCCAACGATTCATCGGGGCTCGATCAAACGCCCCGTGAGATTTCAGCTGGATAAAACCCGGATATCGTTTCCACGAGGCAATTTCGTAAATCGCAAAATCGTTAGAAAAGAAGTTTCTTGTTTATTCTGCGATTTTTAAGTTTATGAAAAACATTAGGTAATGAAAGTTTCATAGTAATGTAGGTCTAAATACATCGTTGTAAAACGTCGGAAACGAATATTAATTTAAGATAGCGTTCTGTAAAAATATAAAAAAATTATAATATTTATATATATTATATTATACATTATATATTATATAATATATTACATATTATGTAATATATTACATATTATATTACATATTACATATTATATTATATATTATATTATATATATTATGTAATATATTATTTTATATATTATATTATATGGTATATCATAATATATTAAAATATCAAAATATTCCTATATTATATTATATTATATATTATATATCATATATTATATTATATATTTTATTATGATATATTAAAATATCAAAATATTATAATATAGTAATATAGTTATAGAACATTTAAATAATATGCAATGTAAATAGCGAGAAGCTAATAAAGATTTATCTATCTCTGTTTGAATTTTTAAAAAAATTCAATTTTTTTTATTACTATTTCTACGCGTATTGTAGCTCGTCGATATATTTCAAATTTCTTTTGATATCGACGATGAGCTTTTTCCGGCCGAGCTCAATGGACGTTTAACCTCGAACACGTGATAGACAGAGAGAGAAAGATTTTCATTCGCTCGTTCATTCGGTAAAGTGCTGGATTTACCCCCCCCCCCCCCCCCCGAACTCCCCCCACCGCCACGCCCTAACCCCAAATTCATTCAAGAACTAGGGGGTGCCTTTCAATGCGTTTGACCTACTTTCGTCCAAGGGGTTGGTTATACCAATAACACGATTCATACGTTATAATGCCAATGCTGCAACGTATACGAGGAGTTTTATGTAAATTTTACCGATCCACTCTAACCTTTCGCTATTTTTAATTCCACGAACAATTTTCCACACGATCGAACGAATAATTCGGACAATTTTAAAAAATTTCTCTTCTCAATTTCGTCGATATAACATTTCCGTTGAGAATTGATTCGAGCCAAGGGTTGATGAGGAGATTTGAGTTCGATCTATGTATAGACAAGGGTTTGACGAGAAATATCCGCAATACGCGAAATTGCAAACGAAACGAGAATAGAAGTCGGCGTTATTGACGAGAGGAGACTCTTCGTTCTGGATCCGAGTTTAAAATTGGATTTATGCCAATATCCAGACGTCTCCTGTCCGGAGTGTTTTATCGGAGATTCGATACTATTTCAGGATATCTATAGAAATATTGAGGGGGGGGGGGGGGGGGGGGGGGAAGAATTGTCCCGAGAGAGTCGATCATTGATGTGGCCGCGTCGAATGAATGACGCGATTCCTCTTCCTCTCTCTCTTCCTCTGTCTCTTTCGCTTGAAAAAGCATCGAGGAGGCGGTGAGATAGACGAACGAGCATTTGTTGATTACACATATACAGGGTGAATTGCGTAAGGGGTGCCAGGCAGTATTTCAAGGTAGATGGGCTCGTTACAAACAAAAGTTGCAAATAAACATTAGGGATATTGTTAATAATTTACGAGATATACATTTTTTAAATCGGTCCAATCAGAGCGCGCCGAAAAGCATTGAAGCCCCCCCCCCCCCCCCCCCCCCCCCCGTCATCTAATGCCTAATCCACTGCGCTATCTCTAAGGCTAGGGGCAGGGAGTGGGAGGCTCCAATGCCCGAGAAAAAAAAATGACTGCGTAATAATACAATCAATAAAATTGACTGCTCTGAATTTTGCAAACCCAAATGTAACGCCCTAATCATGCCATCTCTACGGCTAGGGTGGGGGGTGGGCAGCTTTAACTTTTCTTGGCGCGCTCTGATTGGACCAATTTAAAAACTTTATATCTCGTAAATTATTAACAATATCCCTAATGTTTATTTGCAACTTTTGTTAGTAATGAGCCTATCTGCCTTGAAATACCACCTGGCACCCCTTACGTAATTCACCCTGTATATATATAGGAATGACGAGAGGTGTCTATAGTTGGCCGCTGTGCATCCCCGACGAGTTTCCGACGACCCAGTTACACACGATTCGTGTGTACAGAGGAGAACACCAACGGTAGAATGGAATCGTACACGTAAGAGAGGAAATGATCTCGCTGAATAATTCAGAGCCAGGCGAACAGCTCTTTCTCGTTCGCCAACAGTCCTAGAGAGACGAATCTCGTTTTCGATTCTACCGAGACTTTGTCTCGAGGACGACGTTTGCCTTGGGGAGGTTTCAAGAGAGGGAGGAAGAGAGAAGGATAAAAAAACCGAAACTGAAAGACCATCGTGGAGGAATTTTTGGCAACGAATCGCGATATCGAACGTAAAATGAATTTCCCTATTTACATATTTTTATAAGATTTCAACAAAGGACTCTCGTTTCAATATTTATATCGTTTGATAAGAATGAAATAATAAATTAATTTTTCAATAAAGTAAAGTAGTTCATTAATTAACGAAAATAATGTAAAATTTAATCAATGATAACAAATTCTTTAAATTAACGCTGATAAGAACCTGAATTTGACAAATTTTCTAAAATTTTCTAACTGCCCCATGCACCGTACAATGCATAGGGCGTTCCGTGTTAACTCGATCAATTCTTTTCATCAAAATTTAATTAAAAAAATTTAATTCAAATTTTGATTAAACATAAGCGATCGATTAAACACGAAACGATTCTATTCGCCAAAGTTTAATTAAAATTTTGATTAAAAAAAAATTGATCAATTTAACACGGAACGCCCCATATATCGTACGATGTTGTCTCTGTCTATCTTTTTGAACCGCGTGACTGTACGTATGTTGAATGAGGTCAGCGAAGACCGGTGAGGGGGGTGGGAGGACGGAAAATTGAATCGGAGGGTTTCTTCTAGGGTGAATCGCGCAGCGAGGCCGTGGCCCGGGGCGAGCGAGCGAGCGAGGGGTGCGTCGACCG
This sequence comes from Netelia fuscicornis, assembly GCA_946811545.1. NCBI lineage: Eukaryota > Metazoa > Arthropoda > Insecta > Hymenoptera > Ichneumonidae > Netelia > Netelia fuscicornis. Next base: position 2,606,979 of record OX328013.1, read on the forward strand.
CGAGCTTGAATGGGCCATCACCCAGCCCCTACACACCCTGGTATGACCTCGTTTCATTCTAAAAGTCTTTCGACGAAACCCCTCAATGAAACGGACTCGCGACCGGGTAGCAAAATACACGCGAGAAGAGGGTGAAACGTTTATGTACGTCGAGCGACGTTGAAAAACGTAGAACTGAAAAAAAGGCATTCGCCGAATTGATAATACTCCGTTGACTCGATCGCGAATTTACGATGGAAAATTAACTTTTTTTTGTCGCTTTTCGAACTAATTTCTCACTGCTAATTTGCAAATTGAGGGTCGCGAATTAAATGAGAAAGAATCGTGTGATAAAAAAATGGGGGAATTCTCCGAGCTTCAGGAGAATTCCGCCTGAGGGCGCTGCTAGATGATAAATATTTTATTTTTCAGATAATTTGAATAATTCTTTGCAATTGCAAATTGAGCGTCGCGAATTAAATCGGAAAGAATCGTGTGATAAAAAAATGGGGGAATTCTCCGAGCTTCAGGAGAATTCCGCCTGAGGGCGCTGCTAGATGATGAATATTTTATTTTTGAGATAATTTGAATAATTCTTCGCAATTGCAAATTGAGGGTCGCGCATTAAATGAGAAAGAATCGTGTGATAAAAAATGGAGGAATTTTCCGAGCTTCAGGAGAATTCCGCCTGAGGGCGCTGCTAGATGATGAATATTTTATTTTTGAGATAATTTGAATAATTCTTCGCAATTGCAAATTGAGGGTCGCGCATTAAATGAGAAAGAATCGTGTGATAAAAAATGGAGGAATTTTCCGAGCTTCAGGAGAATTCCGCCTGAGGGCGCTACAAAATAATAAATATCTTATTTTTGAGATAATTTGAATAATTGCAAATTGAGGGTAGCGAATGAAATCATCAAGAATAATGCGATAAAAAAAAGTCTAAATTGTCCGAACTTTAGAAGAATTCCGCCTGAGGGCGCTGCTAGATGATAAATATTTTATTCTCCAGATAATTTGAATAATTCTTGATATTATCTCAAAGATATTTGTTTTAGATTTTAGTTTTATTAAAGATTGTTATAGATAAATTTTCTTAAATCTTTTACTAGCTAGAAAAAGAGAGAGAGACTAGAATAATGGGAGTTGTTTTTTGCGTGGGTTCCTAGATAATTCGTAGAGTTGAAAAAAAAACAGAGGAGTAAAAGAGAGAGAAATATATTGACGAAAATACATATTGACGGGAAAACCCATCGAATTACAATTTCGTTTCTCTCCTGTATATCGCACGAAATGTTTGAGTCGAACAAACATAACGACTACGTGTGTATACTGTTTCGCCACGAAATTTCTTTTTTCACCTCGCCCCCCACGCTCGGACACCTCGCGTGGGTGTCAGAAAACAGCAATTTCGGAGATAAATATTATGGACAGTGGTCGAACGATGAAAATGGAATAGTACAAATTTCAATATAAAAAAAAAAAAAAAAACTTTTTTCCCCCCCAAAAATTCCATTGATAAATTGCACGAACGAGGACAAGGACGACGAAGATGACTACATGTAAAGAACGCAAACTCGAACCCACGTGGGTGTTCGAGTAGAAGAAGATCCAACTACACTAAAAAAAAAAAAGTTCTCATTAAAAGAAAATCTAATTAGAGTAATAAAAGATTTATTACTCCAATTAAAAAAATGAATAAAAAATAAATAAATATCGACGCGATTGTCACGTGGAATGGAAATAAGGGTTGCAAATAAAATCAATTTCTTTCCTAGAAAGAAAAAAAAAATTATAAATTTTCATTGAGAAATCTCGACATTTCCGCACTGTCGCATAGTCGAACTATATTCCTGTATAAAATTTAACGTCGTAATCAGTCGTCTGCAACGAGTCGAACGAGAAGTGCCCTGGCCGTGCAGCAAGCTCTTCGCGGCCTCGACCACTTCTGCCCCCGTTCCTCCCTCGCCCTTCCCTCGTCCCCCTTTCCCTCTTGCACTGTTCCAACGAGTTCTCTCTTATCTGACGCCTACGACAAGGCTTAATGGAGTTTCCAATGCCGCGAGAGTCGCGATAGCGACTCTCGCAAAGGCATTTTATACCGAGAGACACGATCGAGTTTCAATGAAACTTTTGTCGATATAACGCAACTGACGCCTAAGCGAGGATGAAAATTGGACCGAACAACGAGAAATTCACGTTACGCTCCAACCGACAATTGACTTTTCGATATACCGTTGCCTCGACGAGACTCTCTCTCTCTCTCTCTCTCTCTCTCTCTCTCTCTTTCAGCCTAATCAATATCTCCGTCGCTCAAAATACACAACGTATTCACAAATTGAATTATTATCGGTTAAATATTAGCGACTCTTCTCGCTTGATAAAATTAAAAAAAAAAGAAAATAATCGAATTCTTCATCCGTATTTCTCTCTGTCGTTCTCTCCTTCGGACGGGATATCGAGGGGTCGTTCATTCGTTATTATTCCTCGAGTGCCATCGAGCGAAATTATATTAATCCAATTTGGTCGATTGAAATATTATACGAGGGAAATTATTTATATTTGTAAAAGTCATCGTTTTCTTATTAATTACGTTATATATATAAATTGATTAATTCGGAAACGATGGCTTACCGAACCTTTCGCGGAACTCGATACAACGCGTACAACATGCACAAGGAAGTAGAGGGAAGGAGGCAATTCTATTCTCGAAATAGTTTTGATATCGGTCGAGGGGGATTTATCGAATTATTTGTTAAAGCTTATACCGGAAAGACCTCCCGCCTGTGAGAGCCATTTCTCGCCCACCGGATGTGACGTGGGTCCAGCAGCGACGAGAACGAGAGAGACGGAAAACATTCGATATATTTAAACCAAATTTCACCTCCCTCGCGCCTCGACGTTTAATCAAGTCGATCCAACAAATTGACAGTAAAAAAAAGTACTTTTATTTACGTCCATTGTTCAATCATTCCATCCGATTTCCAATTTTCCAAAGAGAAAAGAAAGAAAAAAAATGAAACAATCTCGAAATCGCTTTCCCCTCCAAATAACATTTTTTTGTTCTTCCATCTTTCTTTTTGTTTGCAAGTTGCATCTCTCGCTCGTACAAAGGCAAATAAATTCGTGGCAATTTACCGAGACGTAAACGATTTAACGAGCCGAGAACGTGAAACGTATTAGTCGGATCATTATATTCGCGTAGTGTGGGGAATGTGTTATAAGGTGAAGAGACAACGAGAGAGAAAGAGAGAAAAAGAGTCGGCCATATTGAAACAGCGGTATACATGCACATCCCACAACTTCGATTTCTTTGGACGCAAGGTGTGCCCCGTCCCATTAAGAGGATTGCTCGAGGGCGAGGAGGAGAAGGAGGGTCAGAAAAGATGTGTGTATATATATATATATATATATATGTGAGAGTACGAGGCTCATGAGCCGATGGCAAAGAGGGCGAACTCGAGCGAACGAACGGGAGAGGGAAAGAGAGCGAGCTCGAATTAATTTGCAAACTCGAACGGGCGTGTGGGCGTGCGTTACATCCGGTGCGTGTCTCTCACACTCCTCTCCTCTTATCCCCTCGTATACCCCTTTGCCTCAGCCACGCCGTAAGCCACGAGACGCCGCTAGTTTAAATATTATTTCAACGCTACGGCTCTCTCCCCGCGGTGAATTCCCGATAACATTCGCAGCTCGTACGCGCGCTCTTCATTTTTTTCTCCCCCTTTTCCTTTTTCTAACTTTCCTACGTTCCATAAAACCCCCGGAATATCAAATTCGAACTGTTTATCCGAGATTTTTGGCACGATTGGAAAATCGTGAGAACTGGAATTTTTCGAGAAGAATATTGTTGTGTTAATTTCAAGAATTTTCATTGATTTCAATCAAACAAAATTTTGCCTGTTATTTAAGGTAGTCCTATCGTTGGGTGGGGGGTAAAATTTTATTCCCGTTTTTTACTCACATTGGAAGTGGACCAAGCGTTAAAGTTCATTAAGAAAAGTTGTTGCAAATCGACTAAAGAACAACATACTCAAAATTCAAATTGATCCTACGGAAAGTTTATTTGTTATATAATAAACAAAATCATGAATTTTTGTTTCCATAAGATTTGTTGTAAAAACTAATCGAAGCTTCTTTGATGTCATATAAAAATGTGTGCAAAATTTCAACAGGCTTCATCGACCAAATGATCGAGATACTCGTTGTATAATGTTGCGATATTTAACACGGACTCTTATGGGAGATTGCGAAAAGTGACGATTTTCAAGAATAAATATCGTGATTTTTGAGTCGATAAAGGACCCTGAAATTTTACACACATATAGATATGACATCAAAGAACGTTTCTGCAAATTTTCAGTGAAATCTAACGGAAACGCTGTAACGATAGGACTACCTTAATTAATTTAGTTTACTCGTTTTTGGTATTAATGATTCTAGATTAAGAATACGATGGAAGAATTAATCTTTTAGTACGAGAGCCCGTGACCAAAACCATGTATGATCGTTTTACGGCCAAAACCGTATAAAATCGTTAGATTAGATGATTCTGAACCCAACTAGTCGGGTATTAACGGTCAAAAGTGTAGCATCTAGATGGTAGCCTGTTTCTGCTATGTCAAAAAAAAATGCAGTCGGTATTATCACAATGCGTGTGATATGGAAAATGTACATAGATTTTGTCTTTTTATTACAAAAAAAATTGTTTTCAGACGTTTTGCGCGTAGCATCTGACCTGAGCGTATTTTCATCATGTCGCATGATTTCCAGACAGATTGCTATGTTACCGATCGGTAAAATTTTTTAATATTTTCAAAACGTTCTCAAAACATAAGGTGCTCACATTTTCTTCTGGAAACTGATTTCTTTCGCATCAACTAATCCAAATTAACTTGTAAAAAAGATTTTCAGACAGGCTGCTATAAGTTGTCTTTTTTTGTCTCATTTTTAATTTTTGAAAATGTTCTCCTTGCTAGGCGCTACACTACTGGTGTCTGAAAAACGTTTTTTTCTGTGTTTTAGATCTATCATTCAACTACATTTCGAAAATCAGACGTATTACTATGATTCAGGTCGGCAAAATTTTTTGACATTTGCGAAAATGCAGTCAGGTCAGACGCCACGCAGAAAATTTCTGATATTATTATTTTTTGATTCGGGCTAATCCCAGCTATCGAGACTTTATATGCTTTCGGCCGTAATGCTATGATGTCAAAATTTTGATCGCGGGCTCTCGTACTATTATGTTTCATCCGAAAATATGAAAAATAACATTGAAGTTTTTCGTGAATCGTTCTTAAACAAAGTGTCAACGACATCGGGAAAGTCGATCTTTCTCTCTTCTCGTGGCGTTTCTATCTTCTCGCGAAATCCCGAAGTTGGTACGTAACGGACACAACGAATCTCCTCTCTCTCTCTCGCTCTTTCTCGTTCTTGTGGACTTTTGGCACACATGGACAAGCTTAGAGTTATCATGTTGCGATCGCGCGCGCGCCTGACGTCATTTCCACTTCCTAGTCACGATGTGCTCTTGCCCGAAGGCAAAAAGCATCCCGGGACCGTTTGTATATCCTTGTGTAATCCAACGGGCATTTTTACTCTCTCTCTCTCTCTCTCTCTCTCCTTCTCATTCTCACTGTATGGTACACGATATCTCGTCGAGCTCGTTGCTCGGGTTTGCGCCCGATGGCCACACGTGTTGGCCATATGAATCGATTCGTGTATTCCTGTGAAACTCTCTCTCTCTCTCGTACTCTCGATCTCGAAGCCACATAGACGATTTTGACAACGACCGAGGGCGACGTAGAGTAATGAACAAAAAAGTATATAAAAAAAAAAAAAATCCAAAACTCCCACGTGTGTACAAGCGCGACCTCGTAAATTCCATCTCGTTTTATACATAAAATTTCTTACAATTTTTACAAACCCAATACACAAATTGAAATAACATTAGTTTTACAAATTAATAACAATAATTCAATTTCATATAAAACGCGGGCAATCGAGTTTATAAAATATCGAAGATTTTGTATCGAATTGAATTTACTTCGTCGTGGATTGTGCGATTCGATTTATTTGTTAAACTCGATTTAACGATTATGTTCTTATGAAATTATTCATGGAGAGTCTCGAGGCAATGGATGAAAATCGATATTTCATTTTTATTAATTTAACGTTGAATCGCGTTGTTCGATTTTTTATTTCAACTGCCTCCCTGCCAATTATGTAACGAGACTGAGGAAAATCGCTCTTTCTTTCTCTTTCTCTCGTTATATCGTTCCTCCTCCTTGCGAGCATTTGCCAATCCGTAAGATATTCCGTCATTCTCGGGCTCTTCGCGGTTCTCTCCTCGCGTGTCTCTCGTCACTCAATCATTCATTGCGCCGTGCGGGCTACACTCGAGACGTATTTCGAGGCCGCATCGCGGTCTCGAATAGAGTCTTTATGAATCACGCATTTTCTCTGCCCTCTTCCCTCCCCTTCTTCTCTCTCACTCTCTAAGCACGATGCCAAAGCAATCTTGAACAATCCAACATTAACTCCCTCTCTCGCAAAACGAATAAAAATAAATCAATTAATGAAAATTCCAATCAATTCAAATTTATAAAATAACAAAAAAAAAAATCAAGAAAAACAACGAGAATGAAACAAAATTATAATTTCTTCGTACAATTACAAATCGCTACATTCCCCAACGATAAAAAAAACGAAATACTTAATCGAGTTTCACTACGAACACGCGTACTCTAGGATTGAATGAACGAGTCGGTTTTAATTGATAAATTCTCCTCGAACGCCTCGTTCGTGTAGGAGCGGCGAGTTATCTATTTTGGAACACACGGTTATAATACATAGCTATAATAATTCTCGTGGTATTTAATGAATGGTGGATATTACAGGAGGTGGAGGAAGAAGAGAGAGAGAGAGAGAGAGAGGAAATGTGAGAGAGAAATAGAGAGCAGAGCCGGTTTAGGACGTAAAAATCTACCGTTGAGGGACCGGGTCGCAGAAATGAATTTAACGGTAATGAAATAATGATAAAACGTGAGAGAAAGAGAGAGAGAGAGAGAGAGAGAGAGAGAGAGAGAGAGAGAGAGAGAGAGAGAGAGAGAGAGCGAGAGAGAGAGAGCGAGAGAGAGAGAGACAGGAGAAGATGGAGAGATAGCGTGGCTAATAATAATACTATAACTAGATAGACCGGCTTGCTATATATCCGTATAATGAACGAGAGAGAGAGAGAGAGAGCCAGAGAGAGAGGGAGAGAGAGAGAGTGCACACACATCGTGGGATATAACGCACGGACGAATCGAAAAGCGGGGATATCTCGCGTGACTGGGGATATACCAGACGACCGGATGCGGGCACGGCTCGAGGAAGGCGTGGGTGCGATGTGCCTGGTGGAAAATCAACGAGGCCGAATCGAACGTGTACGAGAGCGAGGAGAGACGAAGAGAATTTACGGAACGTTGGTAATCGATTATCCGAGTTTACAGAGCAACCCCCTGTTTCCATTCTCCTCCCTTTCCTAAATCTCGCACGTTTTATTGTTTTCTCTTCGTTTTTTTTGTCACGCTCATTAACACTCGTCATCTAACGCCCTCCTCCTCCTTCCTATCTCGACTTTTCATTACAAATTTCACTTGGAAAATTATAAGAAGAATGACGAGGACATTGATCGATAATTAAAAAGATTGATGATAAAATTAATCCTGCTGGATTTAATTGTTTAAAGTTTTAGATCGATGATATTGTTTCGTGGAGAGAAAAACACAAACGTTTCGTCGATACTTACCTTGCTGACGATGAAATCCTTCTCGTCGAAATGACGACCGTACATTTTCGGCGCCTCGCCTGGTACCGGTTCGATCTTCACGCAAACTTCCTGTCCCTTTCGCGCCGTATCGACAGCTTTGTGATTGTACTCTATGCTCGTTACGATTCCCAGATCGACGAACTGTAACAAAACGAGATAACAAGAAATTTTAGTTAACGTTAGAAAATAAAATAAAAATAGAAAATTCATAAACTTGTTCGATCCTCCCACGATTTTCGTCGCGTGGGTGAGGAGATAAACAAAAAGGCATGAAAATAATCGATCAAAGAGAGAAGGGAGAGAAAAAGCGGGAAAGAGTTCCATCAACCGCGAGAGGGAATTCACACCCCGGGGTTGAATCTCTGACGCGAGAAAAAGGAATTCATCCCTCGGGACGATTTTTCCAACTAGGAAAGAGAACGAGGGGGAGCCACGAGCTCGACAGACGTCAGCGATCTGTGAAACCCACGTACAAAACACCCTGAACTCGACTTTTGTTCGACTTGCGTCCTCTATACGTGTATGTTTCATTCCTTTTTTTTTCTGTCGTTTTTCATCTCTTTTTCTCCCTTTTCGTATATCGTAGAAACGTTGGTCTACACCTAAGGCACGCCCATATATCGGCCTAGCCACGAGGCATTCCTGCGGACTTATACGATCGTAATACTTGGTGAGATAGATCGAGTCGACAAAGATTTTTCTTCCGTCGATTCGATGAAGAAAGTTGTCTCGAGGCTCTCTCTCCGTGTCTTAAAAATAAAAAATAAATTAAGAAAATAAAATAATAATAATAATGCGAAAACGAGGTTCACGACGTATCCAGGGATAGATATGAGAAAATTAAGTTACGTATCTGCCTCGTCGTGTTCGTTGAACAGTCGTATCTCGAAGTGGAAAAGGATTGGCGAGCTAAGAGAGAGGGAGAGAGAGATGATGATGATGATGATGAGAGAGAGAGAGAGAGAGAGAGAGAGAGGGAGAGAGAGAGAGAGAGGGAGAGGGAGAGAGAGAGAGAGGAAAAGTGAGAAATCGAGACACGAGCAGGCGTTGATCACGTCCCTTATGTTATGTGAACCGACGTTGGTGCCCTTGCGAGAGTGTGGGACGTGAATGAGAAGGAATAAAATATCGAAATAAAAAAATGAAGTAAAAAAAAATTGAAAAAAGGAGGAGGGAGGGGGGGGGGGCTGGATTTATAAGAAACATCTTAGAAAGAAGACGAAGAGGAGAACGCGCAGGAGGAGGAGGAGGAGGAGGATGACAACGACGAAGAAGGATCGAACTCGAAGAAGCTTCGAAGATTCTTCGCTCGGTTACTTCGAGGTGTGTATGAGGACCTAGTTATACATATAGATATGTAGCTTGAATATAAACACGAGAGTCTCACCGTGTAGGCTTGGAGTCGCGTGGGTTATAACCAGCTAAGATCTCTCTCGTTTTCTCTCTTTCTCTTGGTTGAACTTAGAGGGAGGGAGGGGGGGGGGGGGGGGGGGGGGGCAGGTCGTTAGACCTTTTCTCGTTGCTTTACGTGTACCTCTCGAGGATCTATTATGAGTTACGGTATTGGACGTTATTCTTTGAGAATTTAAAAAAAGAAAAATTAAAAAAAAAAAAAAAAAAAAATTGAATGATAATTTTTCATCGACGATTTCGTGATTATCCTCGTTATCGTACATCGTTCGTGTATAAATCAAGACGCGAGTTATTATTCGGTCCTTGGCGCGATATGTCACGGTCACGAAAACAGAACGCGATTTTTATATCGAGAATAAATTTTGGAATTTGGAAATTTTTTTTTTTTATTACGAATATTTCGATTCGAGGTAAATCGAATATGATTAAAAATGAAAAATTCGACATTAACGTCGGATAAAGAGAGCCGTGTAACGTTTCGATAAACGAGCGATAAAAACGAAAAAAAGAAAACGTAGAATTTGTATTTTATTTATATTTTTGTCATTATGTGTTTTGATTTATTGTTTATTGATTCATTTTTTTCTTAACGAGGAAGTTAAGAACGAGAGAGAAAAAACGAGATAAGCAGGAATCCGACGAAACTTCCTACACGGACGAGTTCAACAAAAGGCGAGTACGAGCCCCCACGTGTTTCCTCGCTGTTATTACACGTACGTAAGATTATTATTATTATCATTATTTTTTTTAATTTTCTCTTAACTTCGACGCGCATGCGCAACGAGCGTGAGGAGACGAAAGAGAGAGAGAGAGCGTTAACAAATAACACTTCGTCTTCGCGAACCCACACTTTTCTCGTTTTTTTTGCACACGCAATGAGGAAGAGAAAAAGAGCCAGGGAGAGCCAAAGAGAGAGAGAGAGAGAAAGAGAGAGAGAGACGTCTAAATAAAGAAAAAGCGAGAACCCGGTAAGTATTCTTAACTCTCGGTATGTTTTTTTGCTTTCCTCGTTACAAAGTCTAGTGGAATATTTATAAGGTAAGCAACAATGTTGCACCTGACACGTCTCTCTCTCTTTCTCTCTCTCTCCCTCTCTCTTGGATTATATCGTAACAGGCCTTTACAGTCTCGCTTTAACACGTATCCGTGTTCACGATGCGCGATCTTGCACGCTTTTCCGTACGTTATAATCCTCCTGTCTGCAGGCCATCCTCCTACCGTCCGATAGTTGGAAACGAGTTATGATAGTCGTGTACGAGAGATGAGAGAGAGAGAGCGAGAGAGAGAGGTGTACACCTTTGGTTACATGCTGCAAGATTTTACATCCCTCCCTCTCCCGCCCTCCCACTCTCTCCGTCCCTCCTCCACTCTTCCATTTTCTCTCTCTCTCCCTCTCCTCCATTTTCTCTCTCGCTCTCTCTCTCTCTTCCATTTTCTCTCTCTCTCTCCCTCTCCTTCTCTTCCATTTCTCTCTCTTTCTCTTCCTCTCTTCCATTTTCTCTCGCTCTCTCTCTCTCTTTCTCCCAAGAGAATTATCCGCGATCTTGATAAAGCATAAAACGGGAGTAGAGGAGTGTCTAGACACTGGAGAGCGAAGCGAAGAGGCTATTATGTACACTCAAGTGGATATATATATATATATATACATACATACGACGTATAAGAACAACCGATGTCTACGTGTATATATCGCGAGATAAATGAAGGTGGTCTTCTGGGTGAATGTACATCTATAGGTAAATAGGTGTATAGTGAGAAGAAGAGATAGAGAGTGGGCAGAGAATGAAGAGCTGGCAGATACGAGAGGTGAAGTGGCGGTGGTGGTTGAGGGGGCGGAGAGGAGAGCGAAAAAGAGGGATTAAGGGCGAAGTGGCACGTTGGATGCATTTACCGCATGACAAGTATTAAAAGACCAACAAGAACAACAACAACACCATCAAGAATGAGAAACAAAAATGATGGAGAAAAAAGGAAAATGAAGGGAAAGAAAGGAAAGAAAAAAAAATATGAAAACGATAAAACGAGACGAAGAGGAATGAGATGGAGAGAGAGGGAGAACGACGAGGATAACGAAGAACGGGGTTTAAGACGAGACGACGAGGAACGAGAATTCGATGAAGGGAGAAAATGGGGAATAACGACGAAGAGAGAAGAAGAGAGAGAGAACGTACAGCGCGTAAGCGTAAAAGGACGATGGGGTTATGTAGAAGCGACCCCCCCCCCCCCCCCCCCCTGCCTCAACCAACCAACCCGAGGGACCTCGAGGCGGAATGTTCGACGCGGTCTTGGCAGGGGGGCTGGCTTTCTCGCCCTCTCTCTCTCTCTCCTTCTACCAAAAATTTTCGGGCTGTAAATTTGTTTTGTCACACCGTGAATGAGAGGGGGGAGGGGGTCTGCGGACGGTTATAAAGCTGCTAAGATCCCGAAAGTTATACCTATAGCCCGCAAGGTCCTCGAAATCCTTCCAGGCACCCTTACCCTCTTCTCTCGCTCATTCTCATTCTCATTCTCATTCTTGAGTCCTCCACCTCTCTTCCTCGTCTCTGACAAAGGAAGGACGCGTGTGTGACGCGCGAGACGACCGGCAATGAAAATAAAAGTATCGTTTCACCTCCCTTAGCCACCAAGTCAAACGTCACTTTTAGGATATACTTCTCTGTCTCTGTCTCTGTCTCTCTCTCTCTCCCGATCGCTCTTTCTCTAAAGCAATTCTCACTGTATCTATATACAGGGTGAATTTCATAAAATGTCAGAGACTTTATTTTAAGGTAGATGGAATCATTACAAACAAAAGTTGCAAATATATATTAGGGATATTTTTAATAGTTTACGAGATATCAATGTTTAAAGTTGGGCCAATCGGAGCGCGGCGAGAAGCGTTGGTGCCGCCCACTCCCCGCCCTAGCAGCCAATGCCCGAAAAATAAAAATGACTGCGTAATAATATAATTAATAAAATTCACTGCTCTGAATTTTGCAACCTCAAATGTAACGCCCTACACTGTGCTATCTCTACGGCTAGAGCGGGAGTGGGCGGCGCCAACGCTTCTCGGCGCGCTCTGATTGGACCAACTTTAAACATCTATATCTCGTAAACTATTAAAAATATCCCCAATGTATATTTGCAACTTTTGTTTGTAATGATCCCATCTACCTTAGAATGGAGCCCTGTGGCACTTTATAAAATTCACCCTGTATATAGCGAGAATTACTTTAGTGCGGTGTACTTTATAACTATAAAGTCCCAGAGGCCGTTTTGCGCCCCACGCACTCTCTCTCTCTCTTTCTCTCTCCTCTCTTGCGACCGGTCTCTCTCTCTCGCGACGAGAGAGGTACGCATGCGATGACCGTAACTTAGTTGGCCGGTGCGCGCTCGGTTCACCAGGTAATTAAGTACCCTTACCGGAGTAGGACGAGGAAATGCAAGACTGCCGAAGTGCGCCTGCACGGCGCGCGGACACGTATGTGTGTGTGTGTGTGCAATAACGTTAAAAAAAAAGAAGACAAAAAGAAAAATACGACGTAACGTCGTCTCGAATTTTTGGACGACCGCAAAAAATGTTGGATGCGAGAGCTGGGGAGAGGAGGGAGGAAGTAAGGTATGCGATACACGCATATGTATGTAGCGAGAAGAGAGATTTTCATTTTAAGAGACGTCGCGGCCCACGCGCATGCGCGCAAGAGAGAGTGCTAAGAAGAGAAGAAGTCCTAAAAAGGTCGCGAGCAACCTGATGCACACACGTGTCTTATACGTGTCGTAATCTTCTCAACGTTGGCTGACAACGAAATCTCGTGAATTTCCAATCGTTAGGAAATTATCGTTCTTAAACATTCGCCAATAATCGATTCTTCGTTCTCGAGAGATTTCGATATTTTTATTAATTAGAGAAAATTAAATTTAATTTAATCGATCGACAAACGATTTTTGATCGGTAAAGAATGCGACAAATTTTTATCGGTTGAGAAAGAATTCGATGGAGGAGGGAATTATCGACGCGAGAGAAAATTGTGACAAGGAGAGAAAGAATTCGTGGGCGAATTTGCACGCGGGTCGAAAAGGAAAAAGACACCGTGCCTATGCCCACGGATGAGCCCTCGGCTCTATACCGATCTCTCTGGACAATGGCCGACCGGATGTCGCTCGTGTCTTCCGAAACCCACGCCGCTAAATCTTCACGTGTGTGCAAACGACACGCTCGGTCAACTACTGAAATAAAAAAGGAAAGAAAAATCGGTGGGAATATTTTGTTTTCGGAAAAATGGAAATTAAAATCGATCCGTAGGGGGGAAAATGTCCCTCGTGGTCCATCCAAGATCCTGTTGAACTTTGTTTTTATGAATCGGGGTGCAAAAAATTTATTTATAAAAAAATAGAAAAGAAACGAGGAAAATTGACGAAGTGTCGAATTTTTCGATTTAGAAAAAAATCAATTTTAACATAAATTAATATTGTTACGATACGCTGTTATCTATCGTGAAGAGAATTGGAGTAGAAGAGAGTTGATCATTTTTTTGAAGATTAACTCGAATCGTGTCAACTCGTCTAACAAAAAAGAAAGAAAAGTCGAAGAAAATTGACGAAAAATGTCGAATTTTTCGATTTAGAAAAAAATAAATTTAACATAAATTAATATCGTCGCGATACGCTGTTATCTATCGAGAAGAGAATTGGAGTAGAAGAGAGTCGATCATTTTTTTTTGAAGAATTAACTCGAATCGTGACAATTCATCGAAAAAAAAGAAAGAAAAATCGAAGAAAATTGACAAAAAGTATCGAATTTTTCAATTAAAAAAACAATTTACCATAAATTAATATCGTCACGATACGCTGTTATCTATCCTGAAGAGGATTGGAGTAGAATAAAATCGAGCATATTTTTTGAAGAATGAACTCGAGTCACGAGTATTCGTCGAAGATATTCGCGCGCCATCTCGACGCTTTTTCGTCCTTCTTCTTACTCTTCTTTGCCCCCGAAGCGAGAAAAAGAAAGAGAGAAAGGCGAAAAGATCGCGCGTGGGCAGGTTAAATTTATTTCTTCCTAAACGTTGCTACGGGGACCGTTGGAGCACGTGGGTCGAGACACGAACCGAGTGTTGCCCGTCTCTTCTGCCTTTTCTGCCCCCCTCTCTGTAATATATACGTATATACAAATACGTTTAACGTTCTCGTAGAGCCAAGAGAGAAAGAAAGAGAGAAATGCGAACGATACAAATCCCCAAGGGGGTTAAGACGAGAGAATTCCCTTCGCTAGACTCTTTTCTTCATTTTCGCTCGTGCGCAGAAAAAGAAAAAGATCTATAAGCGCCTTCTCCTCTTCCCCCCTTCGTTCCTTTTTGCCCATTTTGTGGACGGTGTACGAAGAGGAAAGAGAGAATGCGCATGCGCACGTGCGCGGGCTGGAACACGCGGATGTACATACGTGTGTAGGCAGAGAAAGAGATATACATTGCATTTTTACTAACTCTCTCTAGTTTCGCTGGAGAGAGAAAAAAGAGAGAACTAGAGAGAGTCACCTGTTCCACGCCGAGGACGAGGCTCGTGTCGATTCGAATCTTTGAAAATAGAAATCGAGTAACGAGCAAAATAGAAACGAACGCAACGACTTGGCGAACATATTTGAATTAATAATTACCAAAAAAAAATGCAATTTTTATAATTTGATTTTAAAAAATTGTTCGTTTGCTAATTTTTCATTTCATTTATTAATAGGAGAGAGAACGGCGATATTTTATCAGCTGTGAGAGTATTTATATTTCGATGGCGTTTTAGAGATTTTCAAAATGTCCTCTCTAAATCTTAATTAGTGAAAAATTGACTAATTCGATTAGTAAATGCATGTTCCACTGGTGAAATAGTGATAATCGCACCGTTTCACTGATAGAATAGTAAAAAAATAGTAAATTAGGTTTACTAAAGCAAATTAGTAATACGATTGATTATTATTTAGTCAATACAGTTTACTAATTCATTAGTGACATTACACGATCACTAATCAATTAGTACAGGACTCAGCGATCGACCAATCACAGACGCCAGCTTCCGACCCGATACTTCCTTGTTCTGCCATTGTGATGTCGGAGGTGTCATTTTCTCATGTCAGTGAGTTTATGCGCAGTGCGAAACGGCGAATCTTATTTTATAAAAGTTTTAAGGGGAAAAGCAAAAAGTGTATGAACGTTTTGTTTACTTGTCGGTACGAATGAGATTATTACATATTATTCACGTGAAGAATTACAATCGGCTGGTGCATGAACATATTAGTTGTGCTGACTACTAATTGTAGTCAAATTTTACTAATTTTTATAGCGATCATTTTTGACTAATCGAATTAGTGATTTTTCACTGATCATTAGTGACCCACTTTTCGCTAAATGAATTAGTAAAATATGGCTAATAAATTAGTAAAAATTTAGTGAAATTTCACTAATTCAGATTTAGCTGGTTCATGAACGTATCAGCTGTGCTGACTACTAATTGTATAGTCAAATTTTACTAATTTGTATAGCGATCATTTTTGACTAATCAAATTAGTGATTTTTCACTAATTATGAGTGACCCACGTTTCGCTAAGTGAATTAGTAAAATATGGCTAAAATTTAGTGAAATTTCACTAATTCAGATTTAGCTGGTGCATAAACGTATCAGCTGTGCTGACTACTAATTGCGTAGTCAAATTTTACTAATTTTTATAGCGATCATTTTTGACTAATTGAATTAGTGATTTTTCACTAATCATGAGTGACCCACTTTTCGCTAAATGAATTAGTAAAATATGACTAAAATTTAGTAAAATTTCACTAATTCAGCTTTAGAGAGTGTGTAGACAGAGGAGAAGATACACTGCATTTTTACATGCACTCTAGTTTCGCTGCAGAAAGAAAAAAAAGAGACAGGGGGAAAAAGAGAACTAGAGAGAGTCACCTGTTCCACGCCGAGAGCGAGTTTAATATCGACTTTCATCTTCGAAAATAGAAACCGAGTAACGAGAACACGACTTGGCGAACATATTTATATTAATAATTACCAAAAAAAAAAATACATCATTCACAATTTAACTAAAAAAAAAATTGTTCATTTGCTAATTTTTCATTCATTAATTAATACGAGAAAGAACGTCGATATTTTATCAGCTGTGAGAGTATTTATATTTCGATGGCGTCTTAGAGATTTTCAAAATGTCAGGGTCGCCGGATGTACTAATGCGAAAAGCGGATGTGGAAAAATTCTTTTCGCCGGCTGCGCAAACTCGACCGGATATAGAGTGCGGGGAGGGGGGTTTGTGAACGAACGAAGCTCCGATATCGTCTCTCTCTCTCTCTCTCTCTCTCTCCTCCTTCTCTCTCTCTCTCTCTCTCTCTCTCTCTCTCCTCCTTCTCTCTCTCACTCTCTCTCTCTCTCTCGCTGGTTATCGTAGCGGATGTTCCACGCATCGCCGCCAAAGGGGATCGATCGTGAATGAAGCTCATTCACAAGAGCAAGGGAGTGAGAAGGGGAGGTACAGTACGATTAGAAAATGCCTCCCCCCCAAGTATCTTTTTACCCTTTCCACGTACCCAACGACAACGACGAAGACGACGTATCCACGCGCATCTTTATCTCTCGACTATTTCGTCGTATCGAATTTACGACCCGATTTATAAAACGCCATCCATAACACGAAAAACTCTCTCTTTTCCCGGGAACCCAATATTTCACAAACTAAAAAAAAAGCAAAAACGACATTAGAAAAAAAAATTCTTTCTATTTTTTCATTTTCCTCCCGTTGATCGATAACTTTTCACTTTATCTCCCAACTTCGCGGCGTCGATTTGTAAAACTTGCAACGATAATTATCATCGATTGAAGCAAATTTCGCCCCCAGTAAGAAACAAGCAATGCAAGGGAAAAGAGGAAGAGGAAGCAAAGATAGAAAATTAGAAGCGAAACACGGCCAAGTTTAGTTCTCATCGGATGTTTTTATGAATGGAACTATGTTTAGTTGAATCGCGGGGTGGCATCGAGAAGCTAACGACTGCGACGAGAAGGAACAAACGAAAGTGGAGATGCCCGCGCGACGAGTGTTGAAAGCGAGGAAGGAAAAACTCGCGACGTGTACACACACCAGGAGGACGAGACGATGGTCGTACTCGAAGACATCGCGTCCAAGAGAGAGGGAGATAAAAACAAGAAAAGGAAAAAAGAGGAAGAGAGAAGATCGAGAGGGCGAGGGAGTGGGGGGGGGGCGAAGCTTTGGCATAGCCCGGTAGCAGACGCCGCGCGAGACGGGAACCGGAAGTCTATTTTAGTTACGCGTACGGATTTAGAATCCTTTATAGTTTATACGCCGCCGCCGCCGCCCGCTTATAAGCGACGAAATACGTTTCGTCGCAAGCTTTTACTCCGGCCGTATTCCTCAACGAGCTTCTTCGTGGATTATGGGCCAATAGCAACGGGGAAACTCGCCCGAGTTCGCTAGACCCATGGTCTTGCGAGCGACGAGGACGTATCGTCGAGCGCGTAATACGGCACGATACTACGATATTTTGCATCGTCGTTGGTGTTTTCAAAGCACGCGCGCGGCATGGCCTTTGGGTCGAGCCAAATCGACAAATTCTTCGCGGTGCGAATTAAGACGAGAAATGATAAGCTTCAATTTAGCAGGAAGATTGAGGGTTTAGGGAAATTTTTTTTTGTTTTTTTGGTTCTTTGCTTTTGTTTTTGGTGAGATTATGAAAGGTGAAGATAGAAGGTAGCTTAGATTTGAATTAATCAAGAAATTTATTTTTAAAGCGTGTATTTTGGGAATTGGAAATTTAATTAATTGGATTTAATTAGATTTGCGATTTTTTGGGTAGTTTTGGGAGAACAGAAATCGATTCGAATTAATAAAAAAATCAATTTTTAAATCGAATATTTTTGGAATTAGAAATTGAATTAGTTAGATTTAATTAGTTTTACGAATTTTTTGATAATTTTCGTAGAAAATAACTAAATTCGAATTAATAAAAAAGTCAATTTTTAAATCGAATATTTTAGGAGTTAAAAATTGAATTAATTAGATTTAATTAGTTTCACGAATTTTTGGGTAATTTTGGGAGAAAAGAAATCGATTGGAATTAATAAAAAAAACAATTTGTAATCCAATATCTTAGGAATTAAAAATTGAATTAATTAGATTTAGTTTCACGAATTTTTCGATAATTTTGGGAAAAAAGAATTCGATTCGAATTAATAAAAAAATCAATTTTTAAATCCAATATTTTAAGAATTAAAAATTGAATTAATTAAATTCAATTACTGTTATGAATTTTTCGATAATTTTGGTAAAAAAAGAAGAAAGAACTAAATCGAGATTTACTATATTCTCGCCTAACGGTTTTTAAAAGTCGAGTACAAAGTAGAAAAAAGGTTTCGAGCAGCGGTGGAAAGATTTTTGATAGACTTCCGAGAGACGTTAGCGACCCTCGTAAACAGAGTAAGACTGAGAGACAAGAGCCAAAACGCGTATAATATGCTATTAGCGATAATGAGGGAATTGAGGGGGATACGAGGAAAACGACTCGGAAGTCATCCAAATTCCTCGGAAAAAAGAGCCACACGCGGGATAAGTGGATTCGCTCTCTCCTTTTTTTGTCCTCTCTCTCTCTCTCTCTCTCTCTCTCTCTCTCTCTCGACTCTTTTGCGTTTCTCCGCTCGTTATCAGCCCGAGGAAAGGGAACGAGAAGGAGAGAAGGAGAAGCGTTATTCGAGTCGTCCCGACTCCATCGAGTGGATCGATAGGACGAAGCGCTTCTTTTGCCAGCTCGAGACAAAAACCGAACGAGAAGAGAGTAAGAGAGACGAAGGATCTGCAGGTATGCGTCGTCCTTTCCGCGTTGACCGAAAGGCTCGAAAGCGCGACGACGAAAGGAGACGAAAGGCTTCTTCTCCTCGATGCCAAGAAAGCGAGGGGAGGTCGATTCTGGCCACACACGAAGCACAAAACCTTTGCATCCTCTCTCGGTCTCGTCCTTTTTGCGCGAACTACTCTCCTCGAGAGAAAGAAAGAAAGAAAACAGCTCCTCCGATCTATAGTCCCACTTTGCTACAACACGAACCTCATAATCGTTTTCTCTTCATGGAAACGCACTCGCCAATATCAAAATTATTCACCACCCTTCGTCCTCAACTTTGCGATGAAATCTCAAAATTCCAAGTTTCTAAATAATTTTCAGCGAATGAAAAGAAAAGAATATAAAGTGACCGAAACGTCGTTCACAAATCATATCTCGGGGTAACGAGGGGTTTGAGCCCACGGTGGGGAAGGGGAGGATGCATCAGGACTCGTAAAAATGAAAGGGAAGGAACGAGTGAGAGCGAAAAAAATTAAAATAAAAAATAAATAAAATAAACGCGTATGGAACGTCACCTCTCGACACGACGTATCCTTCTGTGTTGGTCTATGTATATGTGTGTGTGTATATGGGTGTGCATTGGAACGTTAGCACGCTGGACCGGAGGCGAGAGATGCAAGAGAGGGTGAGAGATGGAAAATAGCTTTTAACGCCGAGAGCGTCTCAACCGTAATCTCTCCTTGCTATATATACAGGGTGAGTTTCATGAGGTGTCTCAAAATTTATTTGAAGGTAGATGGGATCATTACAAACAAAAGTTGCAAATATACATTCGGGATATTTTTAATAGTTTACGAGATATCAATGTTTAAAGTTGGGCCAATCAGAGCGCGCCGAGAAGCGTTGGCGCCGCCCACTCTCCTCCCTAGCAGCCAATGCCCGAGAAATAAAAATGACTGCGTAATAACATAATAAATAAAATTGTCTGCTCTGAATTTTGCAAGCCTAAGTGTAATGCCCTACACTGTACAATCCCTACGGCTAGAGCGGGAGTGGGCGGCGCCAACGCTTCTCGGCGCGCTCTGATTGGACCAACTTTAAACCTTTGTATCTCGTAAACTATTAGAAATAACCCCAATGTATATTTGCAAATTTTGTTTGTAATGATCCTATCTACCTTAGAACGAAGCCCTGTGCTGCTTTATAAAATTCGCCCTGTGTATGTATATATACAAGTATGTATACACATGTATACATATATATGGACGTATGTGCTTTTGGTCTCGCACAGGGGCTCGTAAGGTTAAAGAATTTAAAAAGGAAATCCAAAAAGTCTCTCCGGGTATTGCGGAGCCGATATAACACTCTTGACTCCCTCTCGAGTCGTTCCCCATCAGAACGCTCCAGCCTCGCTTCTTTCGGCTCGTACAAACCTCCAAAAATTCACGAACCTACGAACATTTGTTTTTTTGCAATTTTCATTCTATCGAAACGACGATTGATCGTGCAAAATATTATTCGTTCCATGAATACGATTCATTGTTCGTGGGTGGACATATAATTGAACGACATTGGAAATAACTGGAGGAAAATATAGTTTTTTTTGTTTTAGTTTTGTAGTTTTTTAGGTTGATGCTTGTTGTTATTATTATATTTTGGAATTGCTGGGTTGGCCAGAGAACGGATGTCAACAAGATTAACCCTCGAACGACCTCCTCTCTCTCTATCTCTCTCTCTCACTCCGATGGAAACGGGACATCCGTTTTCCACGCGCGGCTCACGCTCACAGCCGTACTTCCGGTCTGACTCGAGGGCTCAGATTTTGCCCGCGAGAAGAATTATTATCATAATTATTTAACGAATTTATTTCACCTATGTGTTGTTTATAAACAAATCTTTAAGGAAGAATAAAAGTTAGTAAATTTTTATAAACGATTAAAGAATTTTTGGGAGTAATTGTAGTTTTGTTGTTAAAGTTTTTGGGATAAAAAAATGGTCGAAAAATTGTTTCGAGCACGCGTATCTCGTCTCGTTCCGATCTCTCGTTGCTGCTGCTGCGAGAGAGAGCATGCGCGCGCAGTACGCCGGCACGACCACATCCCGGCGGCCGGGTCGGCTTCCGGTCCCGAGAGCACTGGCTCGCTTCCGGTCGTTTATCACTCGCGAGCGAACTCCGCTCGGTGGAAAACATGCTTGGACAGGGAGCCGACGCGCGGAGGAAACGAGACCAAGTGGATAAATGAGTTCCAGGAGAAGTTTTAAACTCTCCAACCTCCTCCTCCTCCTCCTCCTCCTCCTGTCTCCTCCTCTGCTTCATTCGCTTCGTTCTACGTTCTCGCACGAAGAAGCGAACTTGAGACGAAGATTTTTACTTCGGTCTACGAACGATCGAGCAAAAAGAAAAAAAAGAGAGAAAGAGAGAGAGGTTGAGAACAGTGGTCCAGTCTGTATTCGAATCCGCAACGCGGAATGTAAGAGAAGCAAAAAAAAAATTTGTTTTTTATACGATGAAAATCTATTTTAATCGAATGAGATTAATTTGATATCGATAAAACGATTTTTAATCGATCGAGATTGTCTAGATCGAGGTCGAAGCGATGGATCGATCGATTTGTTCTCGATGCGCAGATGACATAAAATAAGATTCTGCGCATCGATCGATGGAAACTTGAAGTTAGACGATTTGAATCAAGGACGAAACTCGATTCGATCGTCATCGAGGAATACGAAAGAAGAAGCCTGGAGGACAAAGCGAAGATAGCTAAAATTTTCTCGATCGAATATCAATCTATAAAAAATCTTAAAAATTTTTCTATCATTTACGAACACGTAAAATGCTTGGTGGAAAAATTCAGGAAAATATTTGTGAATATTGTAGAGAATTAAATGAAATTTGTAGAAAGAAGCAGACATGTAAAATTAGATGCAAGCTTTTGTAAAAAAAAACTTTGATACGAAAAGAATAAAGAAGAAGAAACCTGGAGGAAAAAGGGAAAACCGCTAAAATTTTGTCGATCGAACATCAATCTACAATCATCGAACATCGATTAATAATCTTAAAAAATTCTCCATCATTTATAAACACATAAAATGCTTGGTGGAGAAATTCAGGAAAATATTTGTCAGTTTGTAGAGAAATAGATGAAATTTGTCGAAAGAAGCAGACGTAAAATTAGATGCAAGCTTTTGTAAACAAAACTTTGATAAACGAAGAATAAAGAAGAAGAAGAAGTCTGCAGGAAAAAGGAAAAACTGTTAAAATTTTCTCGATCAAACATCGATCAATAATCCTAAAAAGTTCTCCATCATTTATAAACACAAAAAATGCTTCCTAGAAAAATACAGGAAACTATTTGCAAGTATTATAGAGAACTAGCTAAAATTTATAGAAAGAAATGTAAGCAGAAAAATTTTGATAAAAATTGATGCAAACAAAACATTGAAATTTCCAAAAATCAAAACTTTCCTTCTTCAATGAAAAATTTCTACATAAAACAAACATTTTCTTAAAAATTGACAAGTCCCCTTTCGGTAAAAAAAAAACAAAAAATAAAAATCTACGCGACATCGGACACGCCCCTTTCTCGTCACTTTTAACGATATTAACTTCATTTCCGTCTCGATACTTCCTTCTCGTCACCAGCGAATGTATAAAGACTCTCGTGTAAACTTCGTAAACCGGCGAATAACGTAATATCGTAATCTGGACACGGGTATCGAGAAGAAAAAGAAAAGAAAAAAAAAAGGCCAATGGGCGATCGAAGTTGCGCATTATACTTCTTTGAAGCGCCGCATACACGCAATACACGCGCGATAAAGCTTTACGGGCGAGAGAATGTACGCTACGTATCAATTATAAACGACGCTTGGCCGGGGAAGCGATAAGCCGCTTCAATGAAGCGAGTTCAATAAGCCGGCTTCGATAAAAAAAAAAATACCCACACACACACATACACAGAGATTTCAACGAAGTGGTTTTCGCTCGAGATCGAGCGAAACACAGGCTTTTCCCGTTAATTACGACACGATGATTAACATTGTCGCAGAATTCAATTTTATCGAATCTAATCACAAGCTGGGAATAATTATTAGGTTACGTTTTGCACTAATATTTAACTCGGGACGGAAATATTAATCAATGTGCTTTATCGAGAGAACAATAATTATTTGTTAATGATTTTGATTTAAAAAATTTAAGTTTGTATGTAGTATTCGATATGTAAATGGGATAATATGAATAATAATGATTTGATCATTGATAAAATTTGATTTTTATTAATCAAGGATTATGTATGAATTATTCGAGGCTCTCGAATGATGAATATCTATTACGTTACATTTGACATGTAAATAATTTTTTATTATGAACATAA
Source organism: Netelia fuscicornis (assembly GCA_946811545.1). Lineage (NCBI taxonomy): Eukaryota > Metazoa > Arthropoda > Insecta > Hymenoptera > Ichneumonidae > Netelia > Netelia fuscicornis. The sequence continues at coordinate 2,630,372 of OX328013.1, forward strand.
CGATTTTCTTTTTTTCAATGTTCATTCAAAAATAAAAATTAATATGCACGTCTTTAAATATATATATATATATATATTTATATAATATATCTAATTTATATATTATATAATATTATATTATTATATAATTATATATAATAGGTATAATCTTATATAATATAATATTATATTACATTATATATTTATATAATATATATAATTATATAACTATATATAATATTATCTTATATAATATAATATTATATTACATTATATATTTATATAATATATATAATAATATAATATATATATATTTAATATATTTTATATATTATATTTCATATATTTTATATATTATATTTTATATATTTTATATACGTATTTTAATATTTTATATATTTTATATATTTGTTTTATTAAAAATTTACATAATTTTAAATTATATAAATTTAATATTATATATATAAAGATATATATATATATATATATATATAATTTTATATATTTAATATACTTGTTTTATTCGTATAAATGTGATAACAACAATAATTATTCAACAATCCAATAAAATAACAAAATTCCTCGATCAAAATTCGTTTTTATTTTCAAAAAAAATGTGAATTACGTATAAATTATTTGAGTTTCTCGAATGACGAATAACGAAGTGGATCGAGGGATTGGATCCATGCAGTCTCGAGCGTTTATTCTTCCGCGTCAAGACCTCATCGAAAGAGAGAAAAAGACAGCGAGAAAGAAAAAAAAAGTGAGAGAGAGAGAGAGAGAGAGAGAGAGAGAGAAAGAAACGATAACGTGTTGTTGAACTTGCCAGTACAACGATAATGGCCGAGAGTCTTGGATTCTCTCTTACATGAAATTCGTATATACACAAATATAGATATATATCGTTACGTATCTCTCTCACTCTTCGAGCTTTACTATTAGATCTCGTTCTCTCTTATTTCTCGCACACTTCGTCAACGTACACAAGTTCGTCACAACGGCTGGCCTACTTTTCCATGGATAACGAGTTGCTCTCCGATATCTCGAGCTACGAGTCAGATTATGAGACGTTTATTGTAAACGTATGCCTATATATATATATATTTATTTTCTCGATTAATTTTATTTACGAAATTCAACGTTTCTTTATATCGGGACAAATCAATCAAATTTTAATTAAATAAATTTCACATTTAATTTATTATTCTTTTCTTATTTATTATTATTATCAATTATTTTTTATATATTCATTCATATTATTATTATTAATTATTTTTGATTTATTATTTTATTATCATTATTAATTATTTATTATTATTATTACCATTTTATTATTATATCATTGTTATTAAGTATTTATTATTATTATTATCATTTTATTATTTTGTTTTTATTATTACTATTAATTATTTATTATTATTAAAGACAATTGAATTTTTGTCACATACGACGAGAAATGAAAAATGTTCTTAGCTACCGAATAAAAAGTGGCTAGTGACCGCAACGAGACGCGTTGACACGCGAGATATCGGGAGAAACCCGAGAAAAACATATTGCAGAGAAAGAGAGAGAGAGAGTGACTCTCGCGTGCGCCCCAAAGAATCCGGCGGATTTCCGTTCGTCGGTAGGAAAAAAAAATATTAAAAAAATCGACGAGAAAAAAAACGCGCGTGAGAGAGAGAGGGGGGGGGGGGGGAGAGAGAGAGAGAGAGAGAGAGAGAGAGAGAGAGAGAGAGAAAAGTCTCGCTATCGCGGGCTATCTCATATTCGTTGCGTAAGGCGCGAGCGGCTATCGATAAGCTCGGCTAAACGCTTCGCCGCAGTGCGACCGTTCTCGCCGTCTGTTTACGCGCAAAGAAGAAAAAAAGAAACACACACGCACACACACACACATACAACCAAGTTGAAAAATCATACGCTCCTTATAAAATATCGCGATGGAAACAGCAACGACAGAAAAAAAGCAACAAGAAACTGTCTCCTAAACGTCCAAAAAATTCGAAACTAAAATAAAACTTCAATCTTCTCACGTTTGGAAAAAAATAATTAACAAAAGAAAAAAAGAAAGAAAAAAAAAACAAGAAGCACGTCGTACAAATAGCGTCTCTCGATTTCTCTCGATGCTGAGGCTCTATTTAAATTCGCGAGACGTTTGCGGGGTCACGTAAAATACGAGATAAAGGACAGAGAAGATATTCTCTCTTCTCTCTCGCTCCTCTCTCGCTATATATATATAAATTTATTGTTAATATTATTATTATCATTATCATTTTATTTAAATTATTATTATTATCATCATCATTTTATTATTATTCAGAGAGAGAACTCTCTCTCGCTATATATATATAAATTTATTATTATTATTATCATTATCATTTTATTATTTTATTTAAATTATTATTATTATCATCATTTTATTATTATTATTATTGTTTTATTATTCAGAGAGAGAGAGAGAGAAAAGAGAGAAGATAGATATTCTCTGTTCTCTCTCTCTCTCTCTCTCTCTCTCTCTCTCTCTCTCTCTCTCTCTCTCTCTCTCTCTCTCTCTCTCTCTCTCTCTCTCTCTCTCTCTCTCTCTATATATATATATATATATATATATATATATATATATATATATATATATAAATTTATTATTATTATAATTATCATTTTATTATTTTATTTAAATTATTATTATTAACGTCATCATTTTATTATTATATTATTATTCATTATTACTCTTCCTTCTGAGAACCTTTCTGAAAATCGAACCTACATATATATATATAAATGATGAGGGTTGGAAGATCTCTAAGCATCTTTCACGTGACCCTTTATCTCTCTCTCTCTCTCTCTCTCTCTCTCTCTCTCTCTTTTTCTCTCTGTCAGTCTCGTTCCGTCATTTTCTGTCTTTAAAAATAAATATCGAGCCTCTCGCTTCTTTCTCTCTATTGGCAACGTCTTGAAGCAGAGCCAGAAGTACGGAACGAGGGAGAGTAGCCAGCAGGCAGTGAGCACACAGAGACACACCGACAGAAAACAGACACGCATCACTTTTGAAACGCGACAACTCTTCCTCGGGTCATGCGAAGGAATCCATTCACTAGTTCACGACTGGTGAACACCTCCGGGCCACCACTGACCTAAGCCAACACTTCGTGACGGCCAATATCCGGCCGGGATCATCGTCGTCGTTTATAACTCGTATATAACTATTGCCATCTCTCTCTCTCTCTCTCTCTCTCTCATTCTCACTCTTATTCTCATTCTCCCCATTTATCTGTTTTACACTCTGAGCATCACACAAACCCAATCCTCCCAATCCTCAATATTAAAAGAGCACAAAATACTTTACAAAATTCTAAGAAAAATTCATTTTCTCTATTCCGGAAAAATTATCAATAATTTATCGACCTATCGAAGCTCATAGATTTATCAATAATAATAAATAATTGATAAACCTAATCGATAAAAATCAATAAAATCGCACGTGTCGTGTCTCTTCCTTTCTATTTTTTCTTTTTTCGCTTATTGTGAAAATAGTCGAATCCTTCAGTCGACGTTCTAACTATCAAACGTTTGTGACGATTCTGTCGTGTTGGTGTAGAAGGGAAAAATATGATGAAAAAAAAAGAAGAAAAAAAAAAAAAGAAATAACGAAACGATGGAATTACGCACGTGGGCTAACTATATGGCGGGGCTGCTTTCTATGCGAGGGCGACGTAAGAATGCAAGAGACTCGAGCCTCAGCTTCGTTCCTCTCGTTCTCTCGACGACCCGAACGTCGTCGTCGTCGTCGTTCACGACGTTCGTCGCACACGTCGCATAAAATCCTTCGAGAGTAAACCTGAATAGTAAGCCTTCGCACGCGGCCCACCTAAAACGCACACGCAAAACCACATAGCACTCTCTCTCTCTCTCTCTCTCTCTCGTTACTCTCTCAGGCACTTGGAAACGTTCGAACCAACGTTCTACGTTTTCCCCATACGAGTCTCGACGATATAATCAAGCGATAAAAAACAATATTTTTCTACCTGAAACAGAAATAAAAATTATATCTTCCATTTTGCATTTGAATTGTGAAATTTTCTACCGAAAAAAAACTTTGATTTTTATCAAAAATGACGAATTTGCAAAAAAAAAAATAATATGAAAGTAGGATTTACCTCTTGTGTTGTCCTGATGGACAGAGGAAGGGAACAGGACGTGTCCATCGTGGTCTCGACTTATTTAATTACTATAGTAATTATTTTTATATTTATAGAGTTCTTTATATTTTGTCGAAAAGTTCATCTAGAAGACTCGAATATTTTTAATATAATGTTTAAATAAATGTTAGGTTTGTTTTATATCTTCCATTTTGCATTTGAATTGTGAAATATTCTACCGAAAAAAAAATTTGATTTTTATCAAAAATTGAATTTGCAAAAAAAAAAAAATGTGAAAATAGGATTTACCTCGTGCATTGTCCTGATGGACAGAGGAAGGGAACTGGACGTGTCCATCGTGGTCTCGACTTATTTAATTACTATAGTAATTATTTTTATATTTATAGAATTCTTTATATTTTGTCGAAAAGTTCATCTAGAAGACTCGAATATTTTTAAAATAATGTTTAAATAAATGTTAGGTTTGTTTTATATCTTCCATTTTGTATTTGAATTGTGAAATTTTCTACCGAAAAAAACTTTGATTTTTATCAAAAATGACGAATTTGCAAAAAAAAAAAAAAAATGTGAAAATAGGATTTACCTCTTGCGTTGTCCTGATGGACAGAGGAAGGGAACAGGACGTGTCCATCGTGGTCTCGACTTCTTGGAAATTTAGAATTCTACCGGTCGGATGTGTCAACTCGTTTTCTCTCTGTCTATCTCTCTCATTCGTCGAACGATTCTCGCTCGTAACCATAACCATTAGCAATGTGGTATATGCGAGATCGTATACAAGAGAGGTCTCCCCGGTGGATATATTCATGTACTACGTGGGTTACGAAGTGTCCGGAGGCCGCGAGAGGCCAATGGGGGTCACATGGCCCCATCGCGACGTTCGAGAATGACCGAGAGAGAGAGAGGGAGAGAGAGACGGAGCAAGATTATAATGGAAAGAACTCGCAAGAGTGCGAACCTTTTTTCCCCTCTTTTTTTTTTTGCACGAACGAGAGATACAGTCGAGTTGAAAACGAGGCTCTGGTATGAGATCTTGACGTACGGTCCGTTCCACGAATCTCTGATTAAATTACAGACTCTCTTTCTATGATCCTGCATAATTTATGGGATAGATGATTATCGGACGAGTTCGCTCAACACCTCATTCTTCTTCCTCGTAAAACTCGTGCCATATGTATGTCTCTTACGTATAGTTTGTTTTTTATGTTTATAGTAATTTTTGTAACGATAATGTTTGTATGATAATTGCAATAATAAATAGCAATTAATAATAATAATAAGAAGAAGAAAATTCTTAGAAGAGTTATGCCACAAATTTACTATTATTGTTATTATTATTATAAATTTGATAATTAATTGTGATAATTATGAGATTAATTTTTAAACGTAATTGGCTTCGATATGAGACACGTGTTGAATGATTTTCAATAAGAAATAGGAAATTTATTCAGCCATGGATGGAGAAAAAGAGTAACACGACGGGTTGGCTTGAGCAAAGAGTGAAAATATTACAATAATAAATATCAATTAATAATAAAAACAAGAAAAATTTATAGATTAGTTGTGCCACAAATTTACTATTATTATTATTATTATAAATTTGATAATTAATTGTGAGAATTATGACATTAATATTTAAACGTAATCGTTGTTGATACGAGACACGTGCTGAATGATTTTCAATAAGAAATAGGAAATTTATTCACCCATGGATGGAGAAAAAGAGTAAGACAACGGGTTGGCTTGAGCAAAGAGTGAAAATATTACAATAATAAATATCAATTAATAATAAAAACAAGAAAAATTTGTAGACGAGTTGTGTCACAAATTTACTATTATTATTATTATTATTATTATACATTCGATAATTAACTGTGAGAATTACGACATTAACATTGAAACGTAATCGTTGTTGATACGAGACACGTACTGAATGATTTTCAATAAGAAATAGGAAATTTATTCAGCCATGAATGGAGAAAGAGAATAACACGACGCGTTGGCTTGAGCAAAGAGTGAAAATATTACAATAATAAATATCAATTAATAATAAGAACAAAAAAAATTTATAGATTAGTTATGCCACAAATTAACTATTATTATTATTATTATATCTTTGATAATTAATTGTGAGAATTACGAGATTAACATTTAAACGTAATCGTTGTTGATACGAGACACGTGCTGAACGATTTTCAATAAGAAATATGAAATTTATTCAGCGACGGATGAAGAAAGAGAGTAAGACAACGGGTTGGCTCGAGCAAAGACTTGAGAGTATTATCGATATTAATGCCAGAGCATTGTCCCGAGACGAAGCTCTGCGTGTTCACAATTATTTATTTATTTCCCTCTCTTTCTCACTCTCTCGATTTTACTTCGGTGTTTGTATCTCACAAAGGAAAAGATAGTCGCGATAACCGTACAATGCAGAGAGTGAGAAAGAGAGGTGTGTAGATGTGGAATTACGAGTGCGCGGGTTGTGTTTGCCCTGTGGGCTATTGCGAAATAGTTTGCGGCTCATAAATGTCAGCGTTGTACAATAATACCCCCTCCCCCTCGCTCGCTATCACTCTTTCTCTCTCACAACTTTTCTCTTCTTACGGACTGTCTAATATTACATAACCCAATGCATCTCGCACACTGAAAGATTCTAATCCTCCTTCGATATTCAAATCTTAATTGTCCAATAATTCAATTATTATCATTATCGAATTTTATTAATCATTAGCTTATTTTTATTAACATCTTCTTATTCAATTTTTATTAAAACGACCTTTACTTTTATCATTTCGCAATTGTAATCTCCTTTGTCTCGCTTTGGCGTGACAAATATAGTGAATAATTATCGTTCGAGTTCTCGTTCGTAATTTATCGTTATCTGTTTACGAGGACAGCCACAATGAGAGAGAGAGAAACAAATGGACAAAATCAATTGACTTGTGAAATTAATTTTAAAGCTGCTCGCGTGTCCCCGTTGGCTCCTTTTCACTTATTGAAGAGATATGCACATACGTTTGTACATATTTATATACACACATATATTTATTTATATATATATATGTATATCGAGTCGTATTCTCGTAAATCCGATTATACATAAATATATATAGAGTCGTAGTCTCGTAAATCCGATTGACTCGATTGTTATTGCATTCATTATATTTATCTGCATGTATAATAAACGTATATGTCTCTTTTTCTACGTCTGGGTACGAGAGTCCGTAGTTCTCGTAGTGAGAACAACCTCGTGAACACCCATGACGAATACTTGTGGTAATAAATGTTACTTTTTTCTATTACCTCTCTCTCTCTCTCTCTCTCTCTCTCTCTCTCTCTCTCTCCTTTTTTCTCTCTGTCTGTCTGTCTCTCTCTCTCTCTCTCAGACCATTCGTTCATGAGAGACCGTTGAACCGAGATCGAAAAATTTGTTACGCCCACGACGAACATTACCGAGGCTTGCAATATTACCTTTGCTCCACTGTCTTGCGTTAGGCGCGAGGAAAAAACTTCCTCCTCCTACGACGAGCTCGAAAGACACCCGAGAATCAAAGATCTCCTTCCGTTCCGCGGTATTTATCGATCGGGAGATCGATAATCGTAACGTGAACGATTTTAACGATGAGAAATAATTGTATAATTGTAATTATTTTTATATTTATAGGATTGTTTATATTTTGGCGAAAAGTTCATCTGGAAGATTCGAATATTTTTAATATAATGTCTAAATAAATGTTAGATTTGTACTTTATTTTGTACGCAAGATAATTATTAACAATTGTTTGAAATTGACACGAGCGACGTTTGAGGAGAATTGTGCAATAAGCGAAATCGTAACGTAAACGATTTTAACGATGAGAAATAATTGTATAATTGTAATTATTTTTATATTTATAGGATTGTTTATATTTTGTCGAAAAGTTCATCTAGAAGACTCGAATATTTTTAATATAATAGTGTAAATAAATGTTAGATTTGTACTTTATTTTGTACGCAAGAGAATTATTAACAATTGTTTGAATTTGTTTGAAATTGACACGAGCGACGTTTGAGGAGAATTGTGCAATAAGCGAAATCGTAACGTAAACGATTTTAACGATGATAAATAATTGTATAATTGTAATTATTTTTATATTTATAAGATTCTTTATATTTTGTCGAAAAGTTCATCTAGAAGACTCGAATATTTTTAATAAGTTGTCTAAATAAATGTTAGCTTTGTACTTTATTTTGTACGCAAGAGAATTATTAGCAATTGTTTGAAATTGTTTGAAATTTACACGAGCGACGTTTGAGGAGAATTGTGCAATAAGCGAAATCGTAACGTAAACGATTTTAACGATGAGAAATAATTGTATAATTGTAATTATTTTTATATTTATAGGATTGTTTATATTTTGTCAAAAAGTTCATCTGGAAGATTCGAATATTTTTAATATAATGTCTAAATAAATGTTAGATTTGTACTTTATTTTGTACGCAAGAGAATTATTAACAATTGTTTGAAATTGACACGAGCGACGTTTGAGGAGAATTGTGCAATAAGCGAAAATTTCCACAGCGAGGAAAACGCGACATTTGCACAGAAAGTTTATGCACATACGTATCTGTATGTATAGAGAGAGAGATGGAGAGACAAGTCGAGCTTTTGCCTTTCTCGAAGTAGTCAAACACAAGAGAATAGCGTGGGCAGTTTTCGCTCGACTCTGTATCTCGATCGTTCGGCCACGGCTATCGTGAACGAACGAGAGGAACGCGACTCCGCTCTAACATCAACATATATGTATATATGTTCTAGCTCAGTAGGAAAAGTGTTTTGTGGTGCACCGGCCCATATAGAAACGCGATCTGGTGGGCGACATATAATTTTCGTGAGGGCGAGAAGTTTTATCGCAAGTTCGCCTTCATGATCGATAGGCGCACCCAAAGAGTCGCAGGGAACATGGCTCTCTGTCTCTCACGTTCTCTGCCACTAGTCCACTTCCAGTGTTTATCTAGATCAAAATTCTCGTACTCGAACCGTTTCACATCTTTCCATTCGTTCGAAAAATTTATTTTGTAACTATTGTATTTTCCCTAGAAAAATTATTAATCCATAAATAAAGAAATTAATCCGAGGACTGATGACTCTGTGTAATACTCTTACCTGAGGATACTATTATAATTTATATATTTAAGTAAAATGTTTGCAAAAAGATTGATTATTGTTTTATTTATTTTATTTGTTTTATTTATTTAATTTATTTAATTGATTTAATTGATGTAAATTATTTAATTTATTTTATTTTATTTATTTATTTTATTTATTTTATTAATTTTATTAATTTGATTAATTTTATTTATTTCATTAATTTTATTAACTTTGTTAATTTTATTAATTTTATTTATTTTATTTAATTATTTATATTATTTATTTTATTTATTTTATTAATTTTATTAATTTTATTAATGTTATTAATTTTATTTATTTTATTTATTTTATTTATTTGGAGAAAAATTTCGATACGAAAATGGTGGCAATCTAAAGATTAATGGAAATGGGAAATTAACAACCATAAAAGTACGTCGCATCTTCCAGCTCTGGATAAATAATTTAGATACGAAGTTCTATCAAAAGATTTATGCAAAAAACTCACGTCTTTGCTGGGAACACAAACCGGAGTTCCATCCTTGAGTACGCCAGCCTCGATCATCACGCCCATTACGATGGGATCTCTCGAGTTGAATATGTGCTGGAAAAAAAAATATCAAAGAGATATAAAGAAATGTAAATTATTCGTAATCAATTTATATCGCTATACCGAATGAGACTATTTGCACGCGCTGTTTGATTAAAAAAAAAAGAAGAAGAAGAGGAAGAACTTATTATTAGTCTTTTTTTGTTCGCGTCTCGTAGGAAGAAGACGACGATACGTGTGTGAAGCAAGCGAGAAGAGAAAGAGAGAAAGAGGCGTAGGTTTTCCTCTCGTAAACCCGAGGCGCGTCCAATTACCGGCGGGCGTATAAGCACTCACGTTCTAGGAAATCGTTATCGTGCGTGCGAGATACGCGCACATTTACGCGTTATGTACAGTGTATGGAACAAAATATATATATATAGCTAATACTTATATTCGTATGGATATGCTGTAATAAATATATATGCGAATACGAGTGATGGACGTTTTCCTGTAGAACCGCCATACCGTCTTACGGCCAACTCCGCAGGACATTTTACATTAGAAAGAAAAAAAGAAGAAATCGACTTAGTCCTGCCGAGTTACAGTTACATTTCCCTCCGTTCGAAATCGCCTTCTTGATTTTGTTTTCCTCGAGCAAGGCAATAATCGATAAAGCTTAGAATAAAGTCTCAAGTCGAGAACAAATTTCTAGTCCGTTGCAAAGACCAACTTCCGGTCTTCTTCTAGTCACGAAAATTTCAGTAGTTGAATTCAACGAGGCGATATCTGTTACGAGTATTGCAACAAATTACTTCATCACTTCCGGTTTGCCACGTGTCGAAAGGTGCATTGGGTCAAATCTTTTTTCACAATACTCGCTGAGCTGTTCTCTCGGACGTTATTGCTCCTAGCTCTGTAACAACCTCGACTTCCTGTTGTTGAGAAAAGAATTATGTATATATATATATAAAGAAAGAGAAGAGATCTTTTCTGTTTTGCTCTCGTACATTAGACGTCTGCTCTTCTCGCATCCGGGCGATAAGAGGCCTGATCTCGCGTTACCCACGAGAACCTCTTGCTCGTCGCCTTACAGAACCGAAACACTTTGTGAACGGACGAGTCGCGTTATCGCAACGGGATATCGATAACGAAAATCGATCGAAGCTCTACCGACGAGTATCATACTCGGGTTTGTAATATGTGAATAGGAAAAGTTTGCTTCGATTACGATACGAATCCTCCAGTCGTACTTACACGTCGAGTCTAGAAATATAATCGTAATTATTATTATTCTTGGGTAAATAATTCACCTGCGGTAAAACACGAAGTTTGCATGGGAAAACGGCTATGTGCTTGTTCTCGTCTCTCTTTCGTTGCTTCAGCTCTTCTCTGTAGGCGGTGAATTTATCGAACAGATGGTAAATTATGTCAGCTTGGAAGATCTTGACACCGAGGTAATCGGCGAGCTCTTGGGCGTCTCGCTCGATTTTAACGTCGAAGGCCAAAATCGTGGCGTACCTGTGAACACACGAATGAAAAAGGAGATAGAGAAAAATTTAGTGAACCGAGGGACGAAAATAAAAACTACAAGTTGGAATGACTTAGAAACTATAGTCGACTACAAAGTGAGAAATGCGAAAATTATAGTTGGAGATGAAATTTCGAAATTTTTAGACTGTAAAGCAAACATTATACACTGATTACTAATAAAGATGGAAAAAAAGAAAGACGAGGAAAAGAAAGATTGCCGAGGGGACTTAATACACTCGACCAGCCGGTCAACCGGAGGAAATTGTTTCAATTATCCTTCTCTGTAGTTATCCTCGCCTGGTTCCAACAACCCGGGACTGGGAGATCGAATGAGAGACAGCGGGAGAGGGAGAACGGGACTAAAGGAGGACATTGACTAACAGGCTCGAGAGGCGGGATAGGAAGAATAAAAAAAAAAGGGGACATTAGCCAAGAGAAGATTGTTAACGAGTGACCCACGCGCATGAACCAGGTGTCTCGAGAGTAAATCGAACGAGGGTCGTTCCTGTCCTTCGGCTAATCATCCGGAGATCGTCATTTTTATATTTCGTAATTCCTCGTCCCATCCACGCGGTATCCGGCAATTTTCATCTCGAAATCTTCTGAAACGAAGTTCCGGTGACAAGGAAGAAGGTAAGAAAAAAAAGGTAAAAGGTAAAAGAAGAAAGGGTCGTCTCGTTTCACGACAAATCTTTTCGTCTCGGGGGACAAAGCCCCACTGGCTCATCCTATACTCCCTTCTTGCCGAGGACCTTATGCCGGTTTTACTCCTGGGCTTTCTCGGCACTCGGGCAACCGAGTTTTGTAACTCTCGAGTCCCTTCGCGACGAACATCCTCCTTCTCTCTTTCTACGGACATGGCGCATCCGCCGAGCCGTAAAAGCAATATCCCATGCTCCTTCATCCCCTTCTTTTCTCGGCTTTCTCGTGCCTTCACCATCTTGGCCTCGCTATTTTAATGGATCTCCGGGAGTAAATTAGGCCCGAAAAAATCGAGACTTCCTCTCTCTCTCTCTTCTTGCTTGATGTTGCAGATCTCCTCTTCCACACCGATTCCCTCTCTCGATCTTCCCTCGCTTTACTGTATTTATTCTTTTATCCTCGCTCCTCCCGTGCAACAGTCAGTGACCTATAGAAATCCGTAAAAAGTAAAACGGGAATACGGAAAAAACCACGAAAAGTTGGAGCAACCTTTGCGTATCTGTTCGCTCGATAGACCTAATGCACCTGCAGTTACCACAGATCTGTGCTACCTGGAATTCTCACTTGCCAGTTGTCGGAGGGATTAACTCTTGAGTGAAAACAAAATTGCAGTCTGGAGAATTGAGGTAAAAAAAAGTATACGAAAAGAAAGAAAAGGAACTTTGGTACGGTAGAAAGAAAGAGCAAATATACTCACTGGCTGTCATGTTCCAGCATTATAGAGGCCTTCATCACGTCCTTCTTGACGACAGGACCGATTCTTATTCCGGCGTACTGCAAAACAAAAGCGCAATAATCTCTAATTAATACTTTTGCGTCGACAATCGTTCCGCATCGTCCCCATCTCTCATCCAACCTCGCACAGCCATGATATAAAGTTAACATAAGTCCCATAACGAGGACCATTTACTTTTTCATCTAATTTTTCATTCACAGTTCTTTACTCGGTGCACGAGGTTAGTCGCGCTATCTGGAAATTGTCAAACGCGAGGAGAAACGACGAGCTGGAATAAATGAGATAGAGCAGAAAAAAGAAGAAAAAAAGAATCGAAAGAGGACCGAGAGTTGAAAGAAACGAAGGGAGAGTCTCGAGAGAGAGAAAAAGAGTAAAAAAAAGGGTATATAAATGTGTGGCATGGCGAGGAGGAAGAAGCGGAACGCGCACAGCAAAAGATCGTTCTCGAAATAACTTCTCTTGGTTAGCTCGATGTCGTGAATACGAGAGACGAAGAATCGTAGCTCTCGTAGCAGATCTCGTCTCATGGTTGGCATATTATACGCTTCCAAAACATATACACAAATGTTATGATTGTTAGGTTATGTACCAAAACGGTCACAAGAACGAGGAACAACTTGCAGCACGTATGTCCCACGTTCTTGCACAGGAACTCGAGATTGCGATATCGCAATTGCTAATATGCAACGACATTTCGGACGTAACTCGTTATCAACAATTTCCCGTTACATCAACGTTAATTAGACGTAAGAAACTAACAAAAACAAACACACTGACAACAGCCTCGCAAAACCGGCTTAGTAAACGTAATCGGCGGCCATCTTGGTACAACGCTAATCAGATTAGCGCCGCGCAATAATCGCGGAAGTATTACGAACTAGCTATTTAAAATGGCGGCAACTTTCCGGTATTTGAATCGCGTAATTAACAGAAACGTGATTTATCAACAATTTGTTATGAATTATTACAGTAATAAAAGTGAATTATTACCCTTGAAAGATTCGATGCTTTAGAATCGATTGATTCAAGTTATTAATTATCGTTTTAATGCTGGCAAGAGGAAAAAGATTCTTTTTTTTGTAATTATCATATTTTCTTCGTTACATTCCCATCTCGCGTACAACGGAGTAAATAAACTGCGACGTGTAAAAAGGAAGAAAGAGGACGCGGAGAACGAAGAAAGGTTCGGGTATCCAAGCTAATAGAGACTGATAAGAGGGCTTCGCGTCGCTCTATCGTTCTCTCTCGGTCGTTTGTCTCGGTTTCGTTGAACGGTCGGCGAAGCTCCCGAGAGGTATCGGGTTGCCCGTGCCGCCAAGTGGGAAAGAGGAAGACAGAGAGAGAGAGAGAGAACAAGAGACATTGAAACTTGTGTACACTCTTTCCGAGACGGTCGGTGGATCGCCAAATGGCAAATGCAGAGCCGTATAAAGTTCAAGAACGCGCGGACAACGAGAGAGGAAGAGAGACGGAGCGAAAACTTCTCTCGTACAAAAAAATAGTCTTTCTAGCTGTCCTTTTCTCTCGGACCACGTGACAGTAACATCGTCGTTTCGATAACGATAAAAGAGCAGAGGAGGACGAGAGAAAAAAAAAGAAACGGGGCGGAGCGTCACGAGGGAGTCAACCGGAAACCGGCAACCGACACTCCGTCCGTTCGCGCTCTTTCTCTCTCTCTCTCTCTCTCTCTCTCTTTCCCTCTCTCTTCTTCTCGCTCCCTCGCGTTGACGATAAGCGCACGCGCATACGGATAACGTCGAGGATAACGCTCTGATAAGGCAATTAACGACAATTAACGAATGCGCGCGAAGAAAATAATGTAGGGACGAGAGAGAGAAAATATTCTTTAAAAAAAAAAAAAAAAAGACTTCGACCTATCGATATTTGTCTTGGTTAATATACAACGAAAAAATATATATTCTTTTTCCGTCACTAAATAACTCGTAAATTTGAGTCAAGGCGATTTGCTCGCGTTAATTAACTGCCACTTCCGGACTCGGATGATTAATGACGGAGGTTACGTTGGAAAAATATATCTATATAATTATCGTCACGACGTAAATTTGTGAAGATTGTTCAAAGTTGTCGAACTCGTTGCAATTTAATGAAATAACGAAATTTATTGAAATAATGAAGAGGGGCGGTGGTATAGGGGGTAGCGTTCCTGACTCACGACGCAAAGGTCGACGGTTCGATTCCCGCTCACATCAATGAAATTTTTTCTATGATGTTTTTTTCTGTGCTTTCGGTGGATCGGAACTCGGCTAAGAAAAACTTGCAGGTTCACCGGAATTGTGTTGATGGTGGAATAAATTGAGGCTGGAGAAATAATGTGTATGAGGAGAAGAAATGTAAAAAGGCGCGAAGTTACGTGGTACATTGGAATTTGTGAAAACAACAACCCCGGTTTGAGAGCTATGCTTGAAGAAGTCCACTTACTAGTTTAGTAGTGTGTGTAACGAAATAACGTAGGAAATGACGAATTGACGTCGAGGAACACGACGCACAGTTATCGTCAATATGGGGGGGGAATGGAGAAACGGAAAACGGAAGTGACGACGAGAAGAGCCTATCGACCACTTGGGAGAGAGCGACGATCACGGATATATTACGTTCGTGCGTTTTTCTCGTAGTCGTCGGCGTCGTCGCAGTCGACTTCCGGTCGTTCGAACCGAGCGTAGGAAGAGCGCGTTCAGATCGTCGTCTATCGCTGTATTAGGCAGATGTTGAATAAGACCGGAAGTTACGAGAGAGACTTTACAAATCATAAAGAACCTCCGTCGCTCTTTCGACAAATATCGTCGTATCGCCAAATTCATCGAGCCTCGTCTAAAACTATAATTATCGATCGATAATTTGACAAATAATTATCATTAATTACGTACTGGAAGTAAAAAAAAAAAAAAATAGAAAAAATCTTGTAATTAAATTTATTTCGATCGAGTAATTGATTTTCTCCAAGACGAGAAAATCGTCGTCGTTACAACGCTCGACTCGAAATAATGAAGTCATGAGCGTGTGTCACTCGTCTCTATTACGAGCAAGATATAACCAGCGGGCCCTCACCGAGATTCGCACGGAAGCTCGAGGCACTTTGCCCGTTAGTAGGCATATCGACGTACCGTCTCGGACATTTACCCAGCATGGTATAAAAGCTCGTTCGAGCAAAAGTCTGACGAAACTTTCCGACGTGAGAGAGAAAGAGAGAGAACAGGAGAATCTCTGCTTGCGCAGCAGGCGTGCGAGCTTTATGTATATATATATATATCCACACATATATATATATACATAAGTATATGCATAATGGTACGCTGTATAGTAAAGATGGCTCGAGCCAAGACCCTAATGGTTTCATCCTTGGCGGCATTCACATTTGCATAATTCGCCATTCATGATCTGCGTGCGTCTCGATCGTCTCTCTCTCTCTCTCTCTCTCTCTCTCTCTCTCTCTCTCTCTCTCTCTCTCTCTCTCTCTCTCTCTCTCTCTCTCTCTTCTCGGCGGTGAGTACATCAAGTCGTATCTGCTGTTGCTCCCCGTTTAAGACGATATTCTGCTGGTTTGTGCCCACGGGCATTTCTACTTCCAGGAATAAAGCACGCACAATTACGCTTTTCGTCGATTCTTCATTGTATTTCTCTGTTTGGACGAGCTAAAGTCCGAGGAATCCTCGAAAAATTCGGCGAAATTGCGTTGACGTGGATCATAACCTAATTCGTGGTGTCCAACGCCTTCGACAACACGTCTCTTGCCATCTCTTTCTTACTCGTGGGAAGTGGTGCGCATGCTCCTATCGACATGAGCAGCTTATAACAACAACACACGATCACATCCTGAAGGCGCGTTTACATGGACATTGCCACACACATCAGACCTGAACGTCAACACTGCTCCACATTTCTTCGAATCTCTCTGGTGAGATATTATCGCCGTTGCCCGTCGTATTGCTATTGACATCTAGCGACCTACCAACTTAGTTTAATACGTGAATCTGTCGATTAGCATGCCCACGAAGCTATCCCTTCTTCGGTCGGTAATTTCGTATCTCTGCATACATGCCTAAGTGCTACATTTGTGGTAAACATATAGCGAGTCACTTTATCACCTGTTCGACGTGTAATCGCGCATTTCACCCGGGCTGCATCAAATACCATCGTCAAAAGTCCAATAATATTTGTGGCGTTGCTCATCTTGCCAATATGAGTACGAATCCGGCACCATCATTGTCCTTGCCAGGAGGTGCACAACCTCATGACGAGGAACCCCCCTCGCTTTCATCAATTATGTTGTTCCTTCGTCAGTGTAATGCACAATGGGTGCAACGTGATGCACAATGGGTGCAACGTGATGCCGAGCTTCGGACAACTATTGAC